>JAAMXY010002446.1:0-19195 GCA_019677205.1 Pinguiococcus pyrenoidosus
CCTTGGAGGCGATGAGGAGGAGTCCGAGGACCTCTCCGAGGTGGAGAAGGCGCCGGCGCCCACCTTTCTGGGCCTGCAGGACTCGTCTGACGAGTCCTCCGAGACCTCCGAAGAGATCGATACTAGCCAGCTGGAGCAGGTGCTGCAGCGGGCCAGAGATGCTGAGCAAAAGGAGGCGCAGAAAGAGGAGGAGGAAGAGGAAGAGGAACTTGACGTCCTCCTTGAAAAGCTCGCTGCTGGCGGGGCCAGCGGCTCGACTTCTGCTCCCAGAAGCGCTGTTGACGGGCCATTGGCCGTGGAAGTGCCGAAGCTCAATAGCGCGCTGGAGATGCGGCAGCGATTTGGCGCGCGGAGTCTTCAGGCCGCCGAAGAGGACCCAGCACCACAGCCCCGACGGCGATGGGGTGGCGCCGCCAGGAGACCGGCTCCCACCTTGCTGCAGCGACGCTTGCTCTTTGGGGCGTACTCTGAGGAATGGCCGCGTCCACCGAGCTTCGTCGGCGGGGGAATCGGCATGGAGCGCCGTGAAGGGGAGGATGGCCGCGACGAGTTCACGTTCAAGTACAGCGATGCCTACAAAGGTTCGTGCTCGCTCCTCGAGCAGGAAGGAAGTGGAGAGGGAAGCACGGTTCGATGATATCTCACTGTCGCCTTCTTTTTCGTGCTTTATTTCCGCCAGCGCTGAACGAGAGTTATCAAGGCATCCTGCAGTCCCATGATCCCAACTCCCTTGCGCTCTTTGTGGGCACTTCGGGAAGCACGCATGCACAAGCTCTGCTGCAGCTAGGCATGATATGTGCGCATACGGCACAGCCCGAGAAAGCTGCTGAATTTGTCCGAAGGTACAGTGTGCGCTCAGCACCTGCATACACCGGCCGCATCGCAGGAGGCCACCGGTCTTCGCTTTTCCTGATCGTATCTTCGATGAACACGGCTTTCCACAGGGCGCTTGCCGTTTTTGAAGCGGCGCAGCTTGAAGCCTTTCGACCTGCGATGTCACAGGGGCTGGCTCGGATGCCATACGACGAGGAGGCGAATCGGCCGTTCTTCAACGCGCTCTTTCGGTGCGATTTTTGGATTGCTCTTTTACTCTCTCTCTCTCTCTCTCTTCTGTTCTGTTTTGGGGGAAAGGGGTGGGGGGCGGGGCTCTTGGTTTGCCCAACGGGCCACAGTCGTTCTGAGCTCATCCGATTTATCTGCTTCCCCTATATAGACACGCGCAGCTCACTCATATGGCTGCTTGCAGTGGCACGGCTTTGGAGGTATCGTCTCCTCCTTTCCATTGCTGCGAAAGGAGCGGTGCTGCGGAAAGAGAAGCTTTGACTGATCGCGATGCCGTGTGCCTAGGTCACAAAACTCCTCTTGCAGCTGGATCCGCACAGCGATCCAACGTGTTCTTGGCTTACCTACGATGTGTATGCGCTGGCGGCAAGAGACAAGCAAGGCCTGCAAGCATTGACTCGCTTGCACCACAGCCCCGCCCGTTTGGACCCATCCGTGAGTGAGCCGCCTCCTCAATATGCTCCACCGGGGAATGGGCCGGTGCGTTCCGATGGCCCGACCGCTTCCGATCCTGCGGAGCCCGTGGAATCTGGGGACGAAGTGCCCCCTGATCGCTCAACAACGCGGGATGCCCAAGAGGCCGAGTCGTGGAACGCGACGACGACGCAGGATCTCTTGAACCTCAGCTTCAGCACGGCACTGGCGCTGTGGCTATCGGAGAAGCAGGCAGACGCAGTTGGCGCGACAGGTGCGCTTTTGGCGGAAGAGATGTTTGCGGTCAGAAGCCATGCTCACTTGATTGCTCACTTGACCTTTATCCACAAGTATTGGCCCTGTGCAAGTTTCCGATCATGGTCAAGCGACTTCTTCAGACGATGCAGATCCAGACGGACGGGCGTCGATCTGGAAATGGCATGAACGCCGGGCTCCGACACGAGCTGGGCTCCGATGCGGAGGTGTGTGATTAGTGTTCATGGATCTTGTGTTGATCCTCTCCAGATGCTCAACTCCAGTCGGTCCCGGCTTTGGTAGGTCGGCGACTTCGTCGACTGGCCGTCGATCCTTGAGTGCTCGTTCTTTCGGGAGGCGGAAATGCGATGGAGCAGACCTAGCGGTGAAGGCGACAGTGTCTCACCCGATGGAAGCCGTGCCGAGACCTACCGTGCCCCATCTGACCTCGCGAACAAGATCTCGACGTTGTACTTGGGTACGATGTTCATGCCTTCCATGTTCTGTGTGTGTGTGTGTGTGTGTGTGTGTGTGTGGCGCGCGCGGTTCTTCCTAAACGCTCATCCTCGCAAACAACAGATCGACTGGGAAGCGTTTGGAAGGATTTGGTCGAGTTTCAGAAGACCGACGACCTCCTCCTGTTCGCGGCAGGGCGTGTCTCCTGGCTTTCCCAGCAACGGGCATCCGATGTCGCTAGCGACACGTCCGAGAAGTCTGGCCTCGATCCCTGGCGGATTGAAGAGTTCGCCAGGCTGCAATACTCGAGCATCTTCTCGGGTGTCTCCAGGTGTAATCGCGGATCGCGAGCCGCGCATTGGTTGTCATCAGCGCGCAGCCTCAGCCCTACGCTCCCATCCCTGCTCAAGGTATCGTGCGTTTGTCCCCGAGGACTTCGCGGACACCTTCGCGAGGCTCCCCAACGAGATGGCCCTGATGAATCCGGAGCTGCTGCACGCGGGAGTCGCACGCGCAATCGTCCGGCAAAGGCGGCAACAGGTTGGCAGACTTCGCAATGCCGAACGAGAAGGACCTTGCCTGAATCGCTTCTCCTTTAGGGAGTAGCCAACTTCGATCATGCGCAACTTGCCGCTATGCTTCAGATGCAAGGTATCGTCAGGCCTTCGTAGCTAGGCAGGCGCTCCATGTGTCCAGGGCGATCAACGAAGAACCACGATAACGTCTTTCCTGCCTCCGATGCGAACGCGGCTTAGGCTTCGACGGGCTTCGGCAGGGAGATGGAGTTCCGCTCGATCTCAATCGGCCCCTGGCCCAGCTCCTTTGGCAGTCCCTGCTACCCTGGAACACTCTGGCGAGATGAAGGACGATCGGGCTACGCTTCGTAGCGTCGTGCGAAGCTTGGAGCATCACACTGATTGGCTGCGTTGCTTTGCTGGCCAATTCCCCCTTGCAACGAAAGTGCCTGGTGAATCGTGTTGGAAGCTGCGAAACGACACGACCCATAGAGGCGAGCGGAGGCAAGGCGGCCACGGCGGCCATGATAAGCTCAACCATGACGTAGTTCCAACCATGACGTAGTTCCAACCATGACGTAGTTCCAACCATGACGTAGTTCCAACCAAAAGAGAACCGGGCTCCGGATGCATGCCAATTCTGTGGCGCGGCCCTTGTCGCTCTTCGCCACGTCGTTCCCTGTACGCTCTCACCGTGCCCTTTTCTTGTTCGCACTGCACGGGAAGGCAGCAGCAAAGCCTCGGACATGAATACAGCAAGCCAACATCACCGCATCCTCGTCCGGCCAATCCCTGCTTCTGCTGAACAACATTTAAAATAAATACCTTGCTGTATATAGATAGTAATATGAGCAAACGTGCGTCCGATTATAAAACTTCATGAAACGTGCACGCGGGAACGATCCAGAAGCTTTTCGATCCTGCACGCCAAATGCACGCGGCAAACGCAAATCAATCCGCTTGGGCCACACGGCGCGCCTGCGACGCCACGAGCAGAATTCGTGCCCAGATCCACATCCACCGCGAGAGCAGGAGACCTCTCTCCGTGCTCAGTAGCGCATCTCCGTCCTAGGTTGCCCAAAGGGAGTCGTCGTGGAGTGCGGAAGACTCCAGCACTGCTTTGCATTCCGTACAGCTTTCTGCTCGCTTTCGTGGCGTTCGCCCTTCTGAGACGTAGAGCTCATTGGTGCGAGGAGGCAAAGGAGCAAACCGTTGTGCTCTGTGACCCGGATGCCCCCGGAGGCGCTGCGTGGCTTGTGAGCACCGCCGGAGACGGATGGAAGAGGCCAAGGCGGCGGCCGAGACCCCTCCCCGCAAGCGGAAACTCGCGCATGCCTCTCGCGAAGAGCTCTTGAAGTTCATCAAGGTCCAAGCAGCGAAGCTGCGCATTGCCGAGGAGGAGTATGGCAAGCTGAAGAAACGACTGGAAGAGCAGGACGCCGCCCCAACTCCCAACGACGGGCAGGAAGACAGCGCCGCCGAGAGCTTGCGGTCCGCCAATGAGGAGCTCAGCAAGAACATGCGCGAGCTCGTTGGCCGCTACTCCGACTTGCAGCAGAAGCTCCGGGAGATGGAAGAGGCGAAAGGAATAAAGGACGCGCTGCTCGCGGAAGCGAACTCCAAGCTACGCCACGGAGATGGCGCCGCGGGGCCGGACAACAGAGACCGGGAGATCGCGAATCTGCGAGAAGAGCTCGAGCAGCAAAGGTCTCTTTCCCGCCAGCTTGGGGAGCAAGTCGGCCTGCGGGCTGGTCCAGACGGGGGCGAAGCGGCGGCCGGCAACGGAGACGACGTGGAAGTGGCCAGGCTCCGCCAGGAGAATGAGCGCCTGCGAGAGAAGATAGCGGAGCTTGAAACCCTGCCGAAGAAGCTACGGAGCGCCTTTGAGTATATCAAGAAGGCCAAGCAGCAGATTGGAGCCCAGCAGAAGCGCATCCTGGAGCTTGAGCAGTCAGCGGAAGGCGGGGGGGGGCGGCCCGCCGCCGACGCCTCGCAAGAGGCTCAGCTGCTGCGGGAGGAAGCCAGTAGCCTCCGTGAATCTTTGGACGTTTCCAAGCAAGAGTATGATACGCTTCTGAAAGAGCACGGGGTCTTGCAATCTGTGCATGAAAAGGAGATGCGCGAGCGGAGTGAAGAGATTAGCAAGTTCGAGGAGGCGGCAAGAAGCAGAGATGCAGAAATACGTTCTCTACAGTCCGCTCTCGACGAAGCGAAGAATGCCGTGGCACAGGCGGAGCGCGACAAGGGTGACGATGCTGCTCAGCAAAGAGCCCATATTGAAGCGCTGGAGGGAGAGCGGCAAGGCCTCCAGCAGCAGTGCTCGGAACAGCACGGCTCTCTACAACAGAAGGAAACCGAGCTACGGGAGCTCCAAGAAACCCTTGGCCGTAGTGCGCAGGAACATGAGGATGTCAAGAGCAAGTTCCAGGAGCTTTCTGTGGCGCACGGACAGCTTCAAGAGAGGTTGAACGTGATGGAGACGCAGAACGTCGAAGGGCAGGAAGCGCAGCAGCGAGTCGAAGAGCTTCGTCTCCGCAGTGCAGAGATGGAGAAACAGTGGGACGTGCTTCGTCAAGAGCTTGAAGACTGTCAGCAAGCGTTGCTCGCAGCTGGAGAAGAGTACGAGAAGAAGAATGCAGTGCTGACGTCGGAGGCCATCCACGCGAATGACGCGCTTGGCAAGGCAGCGGCAGAAGCAGAGTCCCTCCGAGCCGTCATCGAAAGCCAAAAGCAGACGCTCTCGCAGCTTTCCTCAGAGCTCCAGAGCAGCAGAGACATGATATCACGGCTGGAGCACGAGCGTGGCGAGAAGCAGGGCACGTTGGAATCCCTTCGGTCAGAGCTCACCCTGCAGCTTCAAGAGGCCCGGGCGAAAGTCCAGGAGACCGACAAGATGATGTCGCAGATGGCTGACGAGCTGGCCACCGCATGCGCAGAGAAGGAGGAGCAGGCGCGCGTCGCTGAGAAGGCGAATGAAGAGCTCGATCAGCAGCGGCAAGAGATCGAAAAGCTAAGAGGGGAACTGGACTCGCAGCGCGCCTTCGTGGCAAGGGCGCAAGCAGACCTTAGCTCCAAAGGGGAAGGCGCTGCTCAAGCGGAAGCCAGGATCCGAGATCTTGAGACGCAGTTGCGGGCCGAATCGGAGGCGAAGGCTTCCCTGCAGAAGGAGAGGGAGCGCGTTGAAGAAGAGTGCAAGCAGCTGCGAGTGGACGCGGAGCAACTCCAAGGAGCGATAAGTCGATTGGAGGAAGCGAAGAGCCAAGCAGATTCTGCAGACGAAGAGCGCGTTCGAGCCCATTCCGAGAAGATGTCGGCGATGCAGAAGGAGCTCGAAGAGAAGACGAGGCAGCTCGAGGATATTCAAATCCAGGTTCAGCAGTGCACCAAGGAGATTTGCGCCTTGAATGAACAGCAAGAGGAGACACGAGCTGAGTTGGTGACCGTCCGCAAGGAAAAGACTGCGGTCGAGGCTGATCTTCGTGCGTCTCAGGAGCAGACGCAGCGGGTGACCAAACAGCTGGAGGACATGGACAGCGAACGCTCCAAGGCTCTGCAGGAACGGGAGAGCATGGAAAAACACCACGCAGCTGTTGCAAATGACCTACAGAATACTGTCCGTGACTACGAAGACCGAATATCGCAGCTGCAGGCACAAAGCGATGACGCGAGCGCCTTGCAAGCCTCTGTTGCGCAGGCCAGGGCGGAAGCAGTTGAGGCGAGGCAGGAACTTGCGCAGCTTGCGAGGGACAAAGGCGATGCTGTAGAAAGCAAAGAACGTCTCGCAGAAGAGCTGCGCGTTGCCCAAGACTCCTTGCAAACGCTCGAAAGCGAGGTGGTGCAGCTCAGAGCCTCCAAGGAGGAGCAAGCCGAGAAGTTCGCCACACTAGGGGAGGCGGCAAGAGAGCTCGAATCCTTGAAAGAGACCTTGTCCGAGGAGAAGGACGCATTGGAAAGCAAGCTACAAGAGGTCGAGTCCCGCTCCCAGCAGAAGGAAGAGGAGCTCCAGGCGCTTCGTGCGCGGGTCAATGAGATGAAGGAGCTTTCTCCGAAAGTCGGTGCGCTGGAAGAAGAGCTGTCAACAGCCTCGACCGCCCTTGCGGAAGCCAAGGCTGCTGGTGAGAGGGTCGCCGAGCAGGTTCAAAAAGCCGAGAAAGACTTGGACGAGGAACGCGTCGCCAACGCTGCGCTCAAGCGGCAGCTTGAGGCCCTCGAAGCGACTCAGGAGGATGCACAGTCTGGAGCCAACCAGCTGTCCACGGAAGTGAAACGACTGCAATCCGAGCGAGCGGACTTGGTGGACGCTGTCGGCGAGAAGGAGACAAGGATTCAGGGACTGACTGGCGAGAACGAGAAGCTTCAAAGGACATCGGCTGAGTTGCAGAAGCGACACCAGGAGACTGCTGCAAGCGTCAAGAAGATGAAGTCGATGCTTGAGAACGCTCTGCGGGATTCCGCTGCGTCGAGGAAGCAGCTCGCAGAGAAGGGCGAATCGGAAAAGATGATGCAGAGCCGCATCGCCAGTCTCCTGGAAGACAAGCAGGACCAAAACGAGGCACTCTCCAATTTGGAACGACAGCTTCTGGAAGTGAACGAGGAGATTGAAGAGCTGAGGGATAGCCTTCAGCGCACCAAGGCCACCTTGGACGGCAAGGAGAGAGCCTTGGAGGAGGCCGCGCAGGAAGCGCAAAAATCCAACGAAGAGCTGCTGGTCGCTCAGGAGGAGCTGAGGCGATGCAGGGAAGAGCTTGCGGAAATGAAGGAGCGAGTGACTGGCTCAGAGACGCAAAGCTCGCGCCTGGAGGAGCTCACGCTGAAGAGCAAGGCAGATGCGCAGGCCTTGGCAGACGCATCGACACAGATCGCGGACCTGCAACGAGGCCTTGTGGAGAGCAGCGAGAAGATCTCTGTCATGCAAGAGAGGCTGGATGCGGAAGGCAAGAGCAATCAAAGCCTGACTTTCGAGCGCGACGAGCTACTCGCCACCCTCCAAAGTGCGCAAGCCGAGGTGGAAGCTGTGAAGAAGTCGCTCGCGGATGAGCAAGCGGAGGCTCTGGCGCTGCGAACGCGCTTGAACGAGCAGGCTCATGATGTCGAGGCTCAGCGATCTGATGCAGACGAGAAAGAGCGCCAGCTCCAGGAGCGGCTGAACAGCTCAGATGGCGAGGCCGCCAAGCTTCGGAGCGAGCTTGACTCCATGAAGGAGGAGTCCTCTTCGCTCAGGTCCGCTCTCGGGCAGGCTGAAGCGACCGCGCAAGAGCTTCAGAGCGCCGTCTCGGCTCGCGAGAAGCTTCGCGAAGAGCTGGCGGAGGCGCAGTCCAAGCTGAAGAACGTTCACGGTCTCCTGAAGAAGACCTCCGCAAGTCTCAAGCAAGTTGTAGCCGAGCGCGATAGGATACAAGCTCAGGCATTGCAGCAGGGCGAGTTCCAGTCGACGAAGGCGGGGGAAATAGAAAAGCAGCTGCAGGAACGCTCCGCTGAGCTGGGAGAAGCGCACGCTTCGATCGCCCGGCTTGAAGCGGAGCTTTCTGCTCAGCAGGCGGAACGAGGAGAGCTGGAGCGGCTGGAGGAGGAGCTGAACCAGCTTCGTGGCCAACGGGATGCTTTCAGCCTTTACAAGAAGCGCGCACACGAGGCCCTCAAAAGAACCGAAAGAGACGCCGCGGAGATGAAGGCGGTGGTCGAGGCGCTGGAGGCACGAGCGGCCACAGCAGAACGGGGACAGGCTGAGCAGGCTCTTGCCGCGGACGAGTCGCGCGCGAGGACCACGCAGCTCGAGTCCGATCTTGCTGGCGCGTCCCTTGAGTTGAGTGCCTTGCGCAAGGCGAATGCGGATCTGAGCGCATCCTTGAACAAGAGCGCCGTCGTGGCTCGCGAGGAGCGCGCACAGCTTGCCGAGCTCGCGCAGATGTCATTGGAGGATATGCTGGCACACAAGGCTCTGCTGCAAGAGAAGCAGGTGGAACACCTGAATGCCATCAACCGCCTCCGCAGCGAGAGCCAGAGCCGAGCGGCCCTCGCCAGAAAGCTGCTGGCCGAGAAGGAAGCGGAGCTGGAAGCGTTCAGGGGAAAAAGTCCGAGCAATCCACCCGATCCGGGCTACAGCAAGTCCATATCGATGGCAGTGCAGAGCGCGCCAGGATCGGGGTCCACGCCTTCCAACCCGGAGAACCAACTTCTCGCCATCGCGCGCTTGCAGGCAGCGCGAGACGAAGAAATCGCGCGTCTGAGGCAGCAGGTGGGCCGCTTCGCTAGGCAAATAGAGGAGCGAGATGCGAAGATCGAGGAGGGGCGACTCCAAATTGCACGCACAGAAGCAGCCTTCCGTGGAAGGATCGATGATCTGCAGCGGCAGCTGCAGCTCTCGAACAGCGCAGACAACCGCGATGCCGCGGATCGCCTTTTGTATCTTAAGAACACACTGTATCGCTACATGACGTGTGGTGTGCAGAACTACTCCGAGCGCGAGTCGCTCGTTCCAGTCATCAGCACCATCATGCAGTTCAGCCAGGAAGAATATGACAACGCGGCTCGAGCGGTGACGTCACTGCGGCCTGGCTTGTTCGGCACAGTAGGCATGTAGTCTGGGGACGCAGGGAACGCTGAGTTGCGAAATGCGCTACGCACTGTATTGAATGCTTTGCGGTGCGCACTTCTCACGTGGGAACGGCTAAAGAATGGAAAAAACAAAGCTCGTTGGGCTGCCTCGCGACAGAATGTCTCGGCATCATCCAGATGCGTCTGCGCGCTCTTTCGCCTTCATCATCCCGCTAAGCCTCCTTGATGCACTGATCCTGGCTGAGACCCTCTGGGCGACCCGTGCAAGTTGCTCTAAGAGTTGCTGCAGCACCGTGAAAGGATTCGCTGGAACGAGATCCTCCTCCGGCACAACCACCTGGTTCTGGTACTTGCAGATGGCCACCGCCGCCTGAACAAGCCTGACGCTCTCGCGCAGGAGCATCGAAGTGGTGTCCGAGTCGTCGTCGAAATACGTCGAGACGTCCCGCAAAGACATGGCGCCTTGGTAGCAGATCAGGGCGACGAGCTTGACAAGTAGATGCCAGAGGAGGCACTGCGACAAGGCCGTACCAGCCTCGTGGAAGACGCGGTGGTACATCGGTAACCGCGGAATGCGGAAGACTTCCAGGTCCACGGTGCTTCCTCGCCAAGGACGATGGAGGCGGATGCCAGGCGGATTGGCTGCGTCGACAACCAGTCTTGCTGGGTCCAGGAGACTTCTCAGACGCTCGGGCGGCATGTGCCACGACACGACCGCTCCGCCTAGGCTAGCCGAACTCGACTCCCGCGCAGCGTCGGCAGGCTTCGAGGTTGCCGAATGCCCATTCCTGTCTTTCTTCTTTCTCTTAGACTTGCCAGACTTGCGCAACGACTGCCACCGCTTCGCAGGGACGCGCACGGGTTTGTGCATGGCGAGCATGAAGTAGTCAAGGCCGGGGCAGTAGGCCCGTGTTGGTGGCACGACGTAGAACGTCTCCTTGCCAGCTGCGGATCCTCCAGGATCGGAAGCGAATCTGAGACGTGCGCCTATGGGAACCATGCTGCGAGCATCTCTGTCAGGAAGCGCCCACGCACGACCGTTGACAAGCTTCACTCGCAGAGGCAAGCGCCGCCCGCTGCGTATGTCGGTTTGTATCCGGCGACGCAATTCGTCCGGACCACGCCAGTGCTCAATGCTTTGCGTGAATGCTCGGAGCGCATCCTCGGACCCCTTCACCCTTTGTTTTACACCCTTGAGCGCGAGACGCTGCCGCCGCATTGCTTGCTGCAGAAGGCTCTTCTTCTTCTCGCTCACGTCCTGCTCTCGTGCTCGCTGGTAGGCCTTCTGGGCGTGCACCAGCTGCTGCTCTCCCCGCTTCTGAAGCCTCCTGCACCACCAATGGCTGGAACGTAGCTGCGCATGCTTTACTTGCTGCATCAGGCGGCCTCGAAAGCCCAATCTCGTCCGGTGGCGGACGTGATCCTCCTGGCGAAGCATCTCGGCCAGGGCCCGGTCCCATTCGCCGGCCACGACGTCGCGGACTGTGTCGCGCCACCAGACCGGCCAGGACTTCAGGATCCTCTCTGCCGGCAGGTCTGACTCCAGGGGCGGCGCCAGACCAAACGTCGATAGGACCCGGTACTTCAGCGTGCTTCGCAAGGGCTCGTCCTTCTGTCGCTTCTGGAGATACTTGCGTCTCTGGCGTCGAGCGGCGCGAAGGGCTGTGTAGGCGAACTTGCGGCGCAGCGTTGCCTGCAGTAGTACCGCAGCATTCCACTCGCGGCGCATCTGCAACTGCAAGTGCTTGAAGCGACGCAAGCGCTGCCGCGCTCCTTCTTCTACCTGCCGCCGCCGGTGTCGTCGAAACTCGATGGCTTGCCGGGGCAGCAAGCGATCCAGAAGCCGGATCTCATGCTGCGCGGGGTCAAAAGCGAAGGTGGCTGCATCGGGATTGCCAACCCCAACGTAGAGCTTGGTGAAAAGCATGAAAAGGTAGGAGAAGGACGGCGCCGCGCCGAAGAGTCGTGCAAGTGTGCGGTCGTGGACCGGCTCCACCAGGTCCCGCGTCGGGTCTCCCGTCGGACTTGGCGACAGCCTTGTGAGCAAGCCGCGTGCCAGCTCCTCGTCGAAGGCAAGCATGCCCTGTGCCCAGGAGTCGTCTGGTGGTCCGTACACCACGCTTGCGTCGGCCAATGGACTCCGGTGCGTCGATGATTCTTGCTTAGCAACTGATTCCTGCCAGTTGATGAGGTGGTTCACGGCATCCAAAGCCCGGCGGGTCATCGCCTCCGCCTCGGCATCGCCCGTCAGTGTTGCAGCGCGCTCGTGGAACACGACCTGTCCCGTCGTCATCTGCTGCGCGCAAGCCTTGCACAGCAGCGCTCCGTCGCAGGCATCGCACACCGTCCGCGCGGCGTAGCTTCGACACGCCTGGCAATGCGGCACGATCGCTTGCCACGCCTGCTCTTTCAAGCTACCTGCGCGGTGCTGGGCAAAGAAGCATGTGTCGCACAAAGCATCTCGGTCGCAGCTGTACTTGCTGCCGATCTGGTACTTGCACAGCGTGCAGACGTCGATGTCAAGGAGCGTCATCCGCGGGTGAAGGCGATGAAAATGCTCGGCGCAGCGGTCGCAGAAGAACGCGTCGCTGTCGTTAACAAACTTGGTCGCAGAGAAGATGCCGCACTTGTCGCACGCTTCCTTCCACACGCGCTCCGCCCTGGGCTCTTCGATGCTGGTGGCAATGTCAACTCGGGCCGCCTTGAGCATCCACGGCGTGGTCCAGCTGCTGTGGCCCGTGTGGGGATTGAAGTAGTACGATAATCCTGTGTACCGATCGCGATACCTCAGGTACACGCTCAAAAGACGCTGCCGAAGGGCCCGCCGCGCACGGGCGCCCCTGTAGAGCGCCTGGATCCGCAAGACGTTTCTCGTTCGCTGGAGCATCTGTTGCACCAGGGCCAAGTCGATGCTGCGGCTTCGCTCTGCCTGCCGTGCCATCCAGTTGCGTGCGAGCTTCTGCAGAACGCCCGAGGCATGAATCGCTTTCTCCCACGCTCGCGTGGTACAATCCCTGCCTTCCGTCGTCAGCAGGGCAAGCTTATCCGACACAAGTGGATTCTGCAGAAGGTGCTTGTCGCAGAAGCGAAAGAGCCGCATTTCCGCGGGGCCAGGCTGCGTCCACTTGGATCCCTTGCGCTTTCCCTGCTGAACCGCTTCTGGCTGCTCGGCTGGGCCTGCGCCTGAGGATCGTTTCTGCGAGATCGCGTCAACAACAGCTTGAAGCGCTTTGCAGAACGCAACAAACGGCAGGAAACCGTCCTCCTTGTGTCTGTTGTAGATAAGTTCCGCCTGGACGGTTGTCAACGATCCCGCACGAACTGCCCCGGCGTCCCGAAGCAGCTTCACAAAGGCTGCGATGCCCAGCTTCGTGCCCGTCTTCCAGCAGTAGCTGAGAAAGAGCACTTCAAGCTCCGAGGTTACCCCCCGACGGACTTGCCTTCTTCGCATTGATTCCAAGAAGAGATTTGCCTTCAGCCGTTCCAGCGAGTTGGCGAAGCACTGCCTCCCGGCGACGGCGTCTTCCGTGGCAATCTGCCTCCGCACCGCCAGGGCTCTGCACTTCCGACGAGCGAGTGCGCATCGTGCTTGGCGTTGGATGCGGCGACTACTCTCCTTCCATGCGGCAAAGCGCCGACGGCAGCCACACGCTCTCACAGACTTCTGGATGCGCACCGCCATCTCACCCCGTCGCCGCTGCACTGCGCGGAAGCGCCGGTACTGGTGCTGGATCCTACGTGCCGACGCATTTTCACGCCGGCTCTTCCGTATTTGCCGGAGTCGCCTTTGCAAGCGCCACACCATACCTGCGACGAACTCGCTTCGCATCCGTCGCTTCCTCGCACGCACAAGGAAACCTCGTCCGAAGCGCTGCAACGTCATGGACGCGCTGCTCAGGTCTGGCCTGGCGAGAGCGCGCTGTGCGAAGGGCCGTTTGCGTAAGGTTCTACCTTTGCCGAGTACGTCAGCCCAGGGTGCGGGAAGGACCAGCGAGATGGGCTTTTTCGTCGCCTTCTTTTCCGCGTAGCATCGGAACGCCCTTGTAAGACAGCGTGCAGCGCCCTGGCGTCGAAGCTTGGCTATTCGCGACACGAGCAACGCAACGCGGGCAAGGACTGCTCTATGCTGCTGATGGCGGCGCCACGACTTTTGCAAGATACAGACGGAACGGTGCTCCAGCTTTCGCCGCAGACCGCGCTTGAAAGCGGGCGTCTGCCGCCACCAGTTCTCCACGATTGCGACGGCGCCGACAATTTCGAAGTTGATGTCCTTGCGCTCTGCCCGGTACGCGTAGCGCCCGAGGCGGCGTTCTTGAAACTGAGCCACCAAGCGCCTTTGCACTTGCCTCCGAGCAAAGTATCCTCGGGTGACCCGCTGAATCAGTCTCGCGCTCTTCTGGTGAAGAATCCAATTTGCAATCACGACACGGGCGGCTTTTTGGGCCTCCTTGTCTCTCCAGCATCGTTGGATTATCTTGGCTGCATCCCTCTCTTGTCTCTTCCGGCGTCCGATCTGTCTGGCGTGGTATCTCCGGAGAGTAAGCTGAAGAATAAGACAAGCTTTCTTGCGCTGCTTCGCAAGCCGTCGTTGACGATGTCGTCTCTGCCGCTCCGTCCGAACGACGAGCCTCCGAGCGTGAGCGACAAGCAGCTGACTCCGCCACACCGCCCGACACCATGCTGCAATCCTTGTGGCGGCAGCTTCCCTCTCCTCCTTGCGCAAACGGTGGGCGGTCTTCTTCCAGACATGCCACGCTTGCTTCCTTCCATTGCGAGCAAAGTGCTGTAGAACCCTGCTGAGGGCGCTCGACATGATCTCGCGCACAGCGCACAACTCGGGATGGCGCGACGCGATGAATTGGATGGGCAAGGCGCTCAGGGCACCGTCGATCTGGAGAGAAATGCGTTCTCGGAGTCTTTCCCGAGCTTGCTCCGTGCTCTTACGCTCGTGAGAAAGCCGCTTTGCTCGTCTCTTCGCTTCCCTCTCGTACTCCAGGGTCTCAGGACACGCGAGCGGGGATCCAACTGCAGCATGCATCCTCCTCGCCGCTGCGGGAGTCACTGCGTTTCCCCTTCGAGACGAGGCCTTGTCTTGGGCTTCTCTTGCAGCCCGTCGCTTTGCACGGACATCTGGAAGACTGTTGCTTGGCGGATCGACCTTGCTTTGAGCTGGAAGATCCGATCTCTTTGAGCAGCCGAGCTGCTTCTTCAGTGAGCTCCTCTGCGCGGCGGCAGTCGACCTTGGTCTGGCGCGACCGGTGCGACCGGTGCGACGGGTGCGATCGCAAAATCGAAGCAGCTTCTCGCTCTTCGCCGTCAAGGCCTTCGTGTGGCTTCCTCGGTTGCACGCTGTGACGGTTCCCGCAAGTTTCTCCGCTCTGCTGCTAAGCGACGTCGTAGCAGGAGGGTTTGAGCGTACATAGTTACGAAATGCCAGGTGGCTGATGTCCCCAGAGTCCGCCACGCGATGTAGGGAGCAGATGAGCTCGTCAAGCTCCTTGGATCGGAGCTGGGCCAGTCGCCCGGCGGGGGTGATCCTCTCCTTCAGGCAGGACATTGCGCTTATCCAACGCTTCCCTGCATACACTAATACTTTTTTGGCATCCCTCTGCTCATGACGGGCCTTCTGGTCTTTCTCCACCGCTGTCCTCCTGCCAAAACCTCCGCATCATCTGCGCACTGGACAACCCAACTTGTCCAGCTCTTCGTCCGCACCAGGGCATGATGAAGACCTGTCGCTCCCCAGGGCGCTTTAGCTCTGAATGGCAGGGTCTCCGTCTGACGAACGGGAGCCATGGGAGTCAGCCGAACCTTGGAAAATCGGCAAAAGGCGCCGCACTTTGTCACAGAGAACAGAGAGAAGGACGAACACAACAGCAGCGGGAAAGGCTGGTTCACAGAAGCCCAATTATAATATACATATTCAGCGAATTCGTCGTTGGTGTTCGATGACTTTTTATGATTTTCGATGACATCCGCAAAGTGAACGCCTTCAGGTTTGTGCCGCTCTCTTAAGAGCATTGAGAGACTCTTGGTCGCGAGTTTTGTCCTGCTCTGCGTTCGAGGGGTCTCTCGGAGCGACTGGCTGGGTCGCACAGGTTCTTCCGAGGAGATCTGGGCGATCTCTGGGTGTCGCAAGACCCACACCAATAGCATGATAGGCCCGAATGCGTCGACCGGTGCGTTCAAATTCCGAGAGAAGGCAGTGTTGCCTTCGTAGACTGATCCCTTGCGATTCGGTAGACATCGGAGACGTCGTGGCGATCGAGGTGCCGTCGCGTGGCCCATATGGCATCGAAGTTGGCCCCGACAGCCGGTGAGTGGATTCTCCACCCGCCTGGAAGTCCTTGTGGAAACTGACGAGAGAGAGCGTACAGGGGAAAGGGCGCCATCGTGGTGAACTGGGAGAGACTTCCTAGTGGAAAGTTCGGTAAGTTGGTTGCCTGCGCAGTTCTGTGATGCAGCAGGCGCTTAGGCTCAAAGCTTTTTCTGTTTTTCTTCTTTGTGTTGTTTTGTTGTTGTTGTTGTTGTTGTGTTTCCCATGGCCCAGGCCAGATTCAGAAACACGGAGGGGTGCGCATCGGAGACGTCCTTGTCGCCATCAATGACACAAATTGCGCCGACCTGCCGCATGTCAGCGTGGTGGAGCTCCTGAACGACGACCGCATGTTCCGGAAGACGCTCCGGTTCGTCAGCATGGCCGAGTTCCGCAGACAGAGGGGCCGTGCAGCATCCGAGTCGGCGTCGAGGTTCGGCGCCGGCGGCAGCCGAGCCGCGGGGCTGAGCTTTCGGAGCGCAATTCGCAGGGGTCGCGTCAATCGGCAGACGCCAAGGCCTTTCGTAGAGTACGAGGTCGTTTGCGCGATGCTGACGGCGTCGGAATCCGTGGGGAAGGAGCAACAGCATCGGTGGTCTGTGTGGCGCCGCTACTCCGAGTTCGAGCACCTTGACGTCAGTCTCCGCAAGTTCCTGGGGTGGCAGATGGAGAAGATCGCTTTCCCGCCCAAGTACACCTTCACCACTGGCAAACTCGAGATGCCCTTCATCGAGCAGCGGCGGACGGAGCTTGACCAGTACTGGCAGGCCCTCATGCGCCTCGAGCGGATAACGGACTTCAACCGGCACCACTGCTCTCCGGAGCTGCGACTCTTTCTGGAAGTGATGGGACAGGGAGGCCTTGACGAGCCTCCCTCACGAAATGAGCGGGAGAATTCAACTGCGTCCACCGACACCGGCGGCGATAGCTCCCTGGATGCCGCCAACACCGTAAGTGGCAGCGACGATCAGAATCGGTGCGACCCGGACGAGGCTTCGGAGATGCGGCGGAAGCAGGCTGCATGCGTTGCGAACAGCGACTCGCGGCGTCTCGCAGCCCGCCGGCGCAGCATGCAAGCAAAGGGCAGTCGAGGCGTCCGGCGATCCTTGGTGCAGCAGAGACGGAGCCTTCGCCTCAGCAAGGGTGTTGTGGATGACGCTTCCAGGGTGTCGTCCGAGGCGAACCCGGAGTCGAGTCCCTCCTCCTCCGCCGACAGCGGTCAAAGCAATGGGGCTGCGAAATTTTTGATGGGCGAGCAGGACGCAAGCCAGCCAACGGGCGGCGCTTCGGAGCCTCTCGCTACAATCCAGCTTCCGCGGGCAGCTGAAGCGGCGCCTTCCGAACTGACGAAGGACGCTGTGGCTAGAGTCCAGGGGGACCATGGCTCCACGTCAAAATCGGCAGCGCCGAAGGCTCCATCTTCGAACGGACACGCCGGAAAGGGCAGCGCGGGGGGTCCGGCGAACCGCCCGGTTCTCAATCATGGGCTCCTCGCCTCGATCAATGCACTGCGGAAGGGATAAGATGGCGTCGTGGTCGCTTCGGGCCGCTTGCGCAGCGTCCGCTCCGCGCGCCCCGCGAGCGGCTGGAGATGTTCGCGAAGGGAAGCCCGGGTGGCATGGCGGGGCACGGGGGAAGAAACGCGGTGCAGCTGGCGCGTTGCGGCCACAAGAAAGGATCTTGATGTAAGACCTGTACCTAAACATCAGGGCCCTGTGCTCTGATCGTCCTTATTGAACCGGTCAAAATCTTGTTTCTTACAGGTTCTTCTGAATACAATTGTCGAGTCTTGAGCTGAGGTCACACGAAGTGCCGCAATCCTTCACCCAGTTTCAACTGTGACCATGTTCCCAACTAGACTACGTTCGACCATCCGTCAATCCCAACCATTCCAAAGACTTCGTCTTCTATCCCTGCTCCGCCTTTGTTTCTTCGTTTGTGTCCGTCCCCGTCCCCTCCTCCTCGTCCTCCCCGGCCTCTGGATCGTCGAAGTCGTCGCCACAGTCGTCCTCCTCGTCGTCGTCGTCGTCCTCGTCGTCGTCGTCGAACTCGTCATTGTCCATCCACGACTCCTCTACTATTTCCCGCACGCGACGCACATACTCTCTGCGGTTCTCTTGGTACAGCCTGGAGGCCTCGGAGTTTGCGGGGGAGCTGGGGTTTGGGTCACAGAGCAGCGACTGGATCGACGTGAGGATCGCACTGACATCGTAGATTGGGGACCATTGATTCTGCACGAAGCCAAGAAGCGGAGCGTTAGGGTCGGCGCGTCGAAGTTGTCTTCTGGGCTAGGGGCGATCCAAATGTACGAAGACGGAAAACGAGACACACAGAGACACAGAGAGAGAGAGAGGGAGGGAAAGAGGGAGGGAGGAAAAGCCCACCTGCAGAATGTCCAGGCAGATCAAGCCATTGTTGTAGATGTTGGGGTGGAACATCTTCGTGAGGAACCGCACGGTGGGCGCCTTGTTGGGATACTCCTCCGTGAACTCCATCGACAGCTGTTTGGAAGGTCGCGTTAGGAATTAGTCGCGGATACGCACTCAAGCCGTGCTACGCAGCTCTCGCAATTGCTCTTTGCCACGGGCGTGCCACCGCTGTTGCCACCGCTGTTGCCACGCAAAGGATTCCGCGGTGGCCCGAGGACCGCCGCACAGCCGCCGGTGATCCATTCCATTCAACGCACACCGCCACGTGGCCCAAGGACAGCAGCCGGCATGCAAAGCAGTGCCTCTGGTACGTGGCGAATTCTGTGGGGCTGCAAGGCAGCGGCGGCGCTCACCTTGAAAGTGCCACCTTCCCATGGCGTTTCCTCTGGGCCGAAGATGAGGGCCTGCCACAGCAGGATGTTCTCATCGGTGGGGCTCCCCGTGATGCCCTGGGGCGGATCCGACTGCAGTCGCCGAAAGTCGCGCAGCAGGCGCCTCCGAGCCGAGCTACTCATGCCTTCGGTGGCTTCAGCTGACGAATTTACGGCACGCCCGGACCTGTCTGCCGCCAGCGCAGCGACGAGAGCCACGTTAGTTTCTTCGGAGAGATGCGGGAGACGGGACCGGAGCGGCGCCGCTTGGGGCGGATAGTGCGTCGCGCAGCGGCGTGGTCGCTCAAGTTGATCTCCGCTCGTACCTCCGACGAGGACAGTTCGCAGTTGAGCTCGTCGCCCCGCGCGGCTCAGGAGTGCGCCGGAGACCGACGCAGACCTCCGACACCTGCCACCGCTCGGCGCCGACAGCTGGGTGCGGGCGCAGCTGACTCGGCTCCACCGGTTGCGCGGACTCGGCCCCAGGCGGAGAGGCAAAAGTTCGGCCGCGTTCTACGGCAACTCGACGTCTTGCCTTGTATGCTTGTATGCGACTACGTCTCCCGCGATGATCTCGACTTGTGAAACCGTTCCGGACTTTTCCACAGCTCTCTCTCCTCCATCCATTCCTGCCGCAGCTGTCTGTCGCGCGTGCAGACGCCGTGCGTTCGGGTTTCCCGAGGGTCCCGCCCAATCAGCGGCAGGTCCGCCGCGCAGTCGAAGGCGCGATTGGACGTGGAGTGTATCTGGCGCCGCGCGAGCTCGTGATTGGCCCACTCCAGCCCAAGGTTCTGGAGCGCACAAGCGGCCAGGGGGCAAGGG
>JAAMXY010002469.1:0-13760 GCA_019677205.1 Pinguiococcus pyrenoidosus
GTCACACTGTTCTCACTCCGTGCCTGAACTGTCTCTCTACAGTGGCTACACTATGACTGTTGCACTTCTCGGGCGCAGAAGAGCCCGCTTGACTTAAGGCAGCACACAATTTAAGGCAGCTCCAAATGGGCTGTCACCACCCTGCCTTAAATAGGGACATCTACTGTACCGCAGTGTGCCCGCCCGTATAGGGAAACCAGAAAGAGTTGATTTGAAGGAAAAAGACGAGATAGAAGGGCAAAAGAGGGAATTTTCGTGCGTCAAAGTGACTTGTGAAGCACTTCTCTGCCACGGGGACCATCTGACGTGGATCCCCTCGGCCTACGTATCCACATCTTTCCTACTTCAGCTTCAACACTCGCAATCTCTCCTACTTCCGTGCGGTCCCCACTTCCCAACGGCCATATGGGCACTGTTGGACGACTTCGACTCACCGTTATCACAGTCTCTCCGTCACACAATTCACATATCAAAACTTCGCCGTCGAATCAGTTCAGCCAATTCTTCCGTCCTGTTCCGATTTGCCTTAGTCCCGCTTTGATACGGCGGCCCAAGCCGCCGCAGAACGCACTTTTCCCCTGTCAGTAACGCTGTCACTTTCACGTGCGTCAAAAGGGCCTTCGGCGCTTCGCGGTTTCCCGCCCATTCCAAGCGGAGTCCAGCATGGCCGATCCCGCAGGCAACCAGCTGCCGCCTGGCTGGCTGGAGGTGCTGTCGGACGAAGGGGAGCTGTACTTCTGGAATGAGATCACCAACGAGGTGAGGATTTGCAGGCTCTCCGCCGACTTGCGCCGCTTCTCACCGGAATGATTTGGGTGATGGTCGCTGTAGACCACCTGGGAACGACCTGCCATGCCGAAAGCTGTACCGCAGAAGCCACATAAGCCCCAAAAGCCCACCAAGCCCGGCTTCCGAGGCCGGACAGAACACCGGCAGCCACAGGCAGCTGTACCCAAAGGAGATGTGGGAGCCGCCCTTGCAGTGGCGTATCCGGACGGCCTCCCCGAGACCCAGAGCAAGACGGTGGCGCCCCAGTCCCCCGTGTATCAGCCGGCGCCACTGGTGAGCTCCAACCCCGCCGTTGCGGCGGCTCTGGCAGCGGCCTTTCCGGATGGAGTGCCGCCAGCGGTGCAGCCGCGGACCTTCCCGGCGCCTCTCGCGCCTCTCGGGGGACCAGCGGCATCATCTCACGGGGGACCGGTCGCTGCCACGGGGACAAATTACCCGGTGCCAGCGCCGGTGTCGTATGGCGGGCCCGTCGCCGCAACCGGGGCACGGTACCCGGTGCCAGCGCCAGGGGGGGCCAGCGGGGGATACGAGCCGGCGCCGACCGGAACTGCCGCTGCACCAGGTCCTGTTGCAAGCAGTGAAGGTGAGGAGTTTCCTCCTTTTCTCCTCAGTTGCATACTGCCGTCGAGACGAGGCTGGTGAAAGCGAGGGGGAACCGCTGAGTCGATCTTCGATTTGCCCGTGCCTGCAGGGGCGTCACGGAGGGGCATGGGGCGAAGCCACACATTGGATGTGGAGGCGGAGACCGCGGCCTTCATCGATGCGGAGTACACGGAAGAAGAGGGACGCGAGCGCGCCCTCACTCTTCAGATCCTCACAGAGGTATGCCTCCGTCCCGGTTTCTGGGTGGACAGGTGCTTGGGAGCCTCTTCGGTGGATGCTGACAACGGTCTCGCTTGCTCTTCGAAGGGGGTCATTCTCAGCAGCGATCGGTGGTGCGTGAAGGAGGGAAGCCTCTACAAGAGCAACCGCAACGGTCGGAAGATGTATCAATTTTTCCTATACAACGACGCGTTCATCTACGCCGAGGTGTCCTCCCTGACGAGGAAGTACACGGTGAAACGCGAGATTCCGTTGACCAACGTGAGGGTTGAGGAAAGCGACGAAGACGAGCCCATTGGCTACTGCTTCCGGCTCATGTCGACCGAGAAGAGCTTCATTGTGGAGTGCATGAATGAGCACCAGAAGGAGTCGTGGGTCAAGATGGTCGCGTCCATGCAGAAGAGACAGGGTATAGATGCGCAGGAGCTAGAGAGGAAGGTCATGGCGCCCATCTTCGTTCACAATGCCGACGCAGCGGACTGCATGATCTGTGGAAAGGCCTTCGGGCTGCTGAACCGAAGACATCATTGCAAGAAATGCGGCAAGTGCATCTGCAACTCGTGTAGCTATGACAAGATGAGGGTGCCCGGTCTTGAGACGCACGGGAGGCTCGTTCGATGTTGCATCCCCTGCGGGAATGACTTGAAGAAGAACCGCTCGTACGGAAGCAGACGAGCTTGGTAGAAGGTCGGCGGACCGGCTTGGAAATACTTAACTAGGCTTCTTCAGAATCTGCCACGCAACTCCACCGAGCCTACTGCGGGGTCTCCACTATCGCAATAGGCGAGCGCTCGGCCACCTCCAATGCCTGCGCGTGACGGGACTTACAGCGCGGCCACAAGCGCGGCACGTCAAGCGCGGCACGTCAAGCGCGCCGCAGAGGGCGCTTTACTTTCGTTCGTCAATGTGCAGCTTCTGCTTCACCATTCCCATGAAGCGCTTCGCCGTTGCACCCATTCGGGGAGAGCCTGGTGCGCCGGACGACCCCTGGCTACTGCGGGTTGCGCGCACCGAGGTGCGCACATTGGGTGCCGCTTCTGCTTCCGAAGTGCGGCTCCCGAAGGCTTGGCCAAGGTTGCGAAACGAGCGCGATTCTTCGCGCGACCAAGTGCCCCTCGTGGTGGTGCCGATGGCCTTCGCGGCGTTGCGCAGCATGCCTCCCACCTGGTTGCCAACGTGGGAGTGCCTCGTGTGGACGTGCTGGATGGCTCGCTTCAGCTGCACCCTGCCTGGCTGCGTCGGCAGGTCGCCACGCTCGCGAAGGGCCGAGAGGATCTGCGTGTACTTGGCCGCCTCGAGCTCGCGGTGCAGGCCGAGCACGCCTTTCACCACGCCGAACGTCTGGTTCCCAAAGTCTTCGTACAGAAGGTCCGGCACGAGCTCCGGAAGCATTTCTGGGGGCATCTTGATCGTCTTGACGACGTTCACGAGCGGCCGCAAGAGGAGCTGCGCAAACTCCTCCGGAATCTCGTTGCCGTGCTTTTGCATCAGTGCCTCGAAGCATTCCCGGTCCGTCTCGATGCGCGAGTACTTGTCGAGCGAGTCCAGGGAGTAGTTCGTCATGAGGAGCCTTTCCACATACGACACCACCAGGAACTCGAACACGCCCTGCACGGTCCGAGCGTAGAAGAAGGGCATCAGGCTCTCATGAAGCAGGGTGAAGTTCTCTTCCAAGGCACCCTCAATCTCCACGGTGACATCCGTCGAAGCGAACCATTGGTCCGTAAAGAGCTGATTGACCGTCTGGTCAATGCTCAGGATGACGGCTTGCGACACCAGGGAGCAGATGTCGTTGGCTGTACGCAGGCATGCCGACGCCTCCTCTTCGATCGCGTTCTGGAGCTCCTCGAGGGCCTTCCCGCTGAGCGCCCGGGTCTCCTCCTCGGCAATCACGTCCAGCTCCTCGCTCAGGATGAGCATGTCGTTGACAAACGCGCAGAGCTGCTCCACGGGCATCCGCGTTGCGTACTCCTTCGCGTGCGCCGTCCTCAAACTGCAGAACTTGCTGCTGATCGCTCCAAGGACGGCGCGAGCGACGCGGACGTAGTTGGCGCCTTGGAAGACCCGCTTCGTCGCCAAGAACTGCTGCCGAACGCAGTGCGACAAGTCTTGCGCAGCGTTCGTCGCAAAGCCGGGGTGCCTGGAGACGCCTTTGCTGTACTTGTCCGCCCCGGCATTCATCTTCACGATGTTTTCCACCCACGTCTCCATCTGCGACGTCACCTTGAAGATGTGGACATACAGGATAACTGACTCTGCGCGCACGAACTCTTCGCCAAAATCGAAATCAGTGGTTGTGTATGCCTCCACTGCCTTGCGGAAGCTCGTCTTCCACTCAACCAGCTTCATGGCCTCGGAGCTCTCCAGGTTCTCAACGGATCGCGACGAAATGTAGGCCACGATCCGTTCCGTGAGCGTGTCTTTCGTCACGCCGATGAAGCGCTCCATGATGTTGTACTTCGGCGGGAACACCGGCACGAGCTGCTCGTGCACATCTTGCAGCCTCGCGACAAGCTTCTTGGACACTTCAAGGAGCTCCCCAAGCTCGATCTCATCTCCAAGCTCGTCGATGTCGGCGTTCAGCTGCGTGCGAAGGCAGCGCTCAATCTCTTGCGGGAACTCCTTCTCGGTCCCCTCCATCTCCACGACCTGCAGCACGCCGCTCAGGAGATCTGGCTCCAGGACGGGGACCTGCAGCACTTGGAAGAGCAGGCTATCGAGGCGCCTGTGGAACATGTCGTACCAGCTCCTGTTGTACCCGGCCACTGCGCCCACGAGCGCCATCATGTTGGAGTACTCCGTGTACGTCGAGAGCAGCATCGTCTTGTTTGAGGTGCGCAAAATGTTTTGCTTGAGGCGCTTGTCAAAAGCGTCGAAGAATCGAACCGCGAGCGGCGCATTCACAATACTCAAGGGGACGATCTTGGCGTCGCGTCCCTGCTTCTCGGCCGGTGGCACGGGCGTCGCGGTCGGGTCCGCCTTCTTCATGGACGCTTTCGGGCTTGCCGGTGGACTGATGCGCGTGGCGAGGCCTTGGCAATCGCTGATCACCTCCTGGATGTCCTGCATCCACGCATCGTGCTCGGCTTGCCCGGAGGCGCTGAGATGCAAGGTGCGTGTGGGAAACTCGACGTCGATCGTCTTCGCAAACGCCCCTTTCGCCGAGCCTTCGCGGTTGGGCCCTTCTCGAACGGCACGAGCTTCCGTCAAATCGAGCATCGCCGCCGCCTTGGAATCGTCCGCGCGCCTGTAGTACTCCAGGATGCTGAACATCTCATGATTCGTCAAGACGAACAGCCGGCGTTGCCATTTGGACGACGAGCCGAGCAGCTTGCTACCTCCCGCCTTCATCAGCCAGCCCCTCCGCACTTCGCCGTCCGGGCCTGGCGTGGCCGTGGAATGGCCATTCTCTGCCGCCGCGTGGGGCTCTTCGGGCTCGCCCAAGGCAGCAGCCGACTGGCGCTTGGCGCTCGGAGACCGCATCTCGCTTTCGTCGGGGACGTCCACGCCGAAGCTGAAGGCCCGCCCGAATCCGTTGGCATGGCTGCGCGACATGTGGACCACCGTCGCCTTGAGACGGCGATTCTCATCCAAGACATCCGCCAAGGCGGATCGCAGCGCTTGCTGGTCCGTGGGTATCTTCTACAGGGAGTAGATTCGATGTGTCTCAGCGCTTCTGCCCCCGCTAGCTTGCGGGTATTGGAGTGATCATCGTTCTCCGTACCATCGTCGCCCCCGAGATGGCCTCATCTCTCTCCGTCCAGCTAGACAAAATGTCTCGCGCCTCATCACGAGCAGCTTGCGCCACGGACAAGTCGTCATCGGACGACAGCCAACCGAGCCTCGCCACTTGTTCCTGTTGGCCGCCGTCGTTAGCGCGCTCGCGGCCTTGGCCATGCAAGCAGCAGCCTGCCGCACCTTGCTGTGGAATGGGACCACGAGGCGCGGCTCTTCGCCGCCTGTACTCAACGACGACAGCACCGTGTGCACTCGCGCCTCCGGATCGAGGAGATCCCAGCTCGTTGACGAGCGCCAATCCTCCCCAGAAGCGCCGAAGAGCGCCACTTGGACGTCCGGGGACACCTCGCGGGCAACCTACGTAGGGTCTAAAATGAGTCTCCAAGTAAAGTTCCAAGTGCAGCGCACCACGCCAACAGAGAATCGGCGCTGAAGCCCGCGTACATCTGCAATTGTGGTGGATTCCCGTGTGTCGATCGCGTGCGAGTGCCCGTCCAGGAAAGAGACCTGGACGCGCACCGTCACGCGACTCATCTTATGCGGTGCGGAGGCAGTCGCCAAAGTTTGGGCGCCGCTCTCACAGCCGATGTGTTGCCTGGACGACTTGAAGAGCGGCGCACTTGAGCGTCTCTCTCTCTCGCTGTTGGAATGCGCTTTCGTACTCGCGCGTGATTGGCTCGCTCGGCGGAAGAGATTCGATTGTACCCGCGCATCCAATGGATCGGGCGCTTTGCACGCGGCGTTGGCGCACTATCCTTGCTGTACTTCGGTGCTCGTCATGTGATTTTGACAACCAAGTTCTTCACCGTGTCAGTGGAGTGACTCGGCACAGCCTTTCCGAAATTCATCGAATTCATCAAAAGGAAAGACTCTTCGATGATTTCTATGAGATTCCTCTGGGGGGAATGCACAAAGCACAAAAAGGGCCGATGAAACGACGGAATTGTGTGCATTTCATTTAGGACTCTGTCACGCTACGTCAACGTTCACCACGCAGTCGCGCCACAATTGGAATCTCGAATCGTCAGTGAAAGCGTTCTCTCAGCAATTTTTTCCCTCTCGAGTCACGACATGGCTGGCGCGGAGCGCCGGGCGTTTTTGCTGTTCCGGGTGAAGTTTTTGGCGGGCGTGGTGGCGTGCGCGGCCCTTGCAGACGTGGTTTTGGCCTTGGCATTGGCGTCTCAGGGCTTTCACTTCTCTCGTGCACACGCCGATGGCTTCTCTAGCAAGAGCACTTATGAGCACATTTACTATTTTGGCGACACCACGCTGGCGTTCCTCGTTTTGGCCGTTCTGAGGGCCTCCGTGTTGGTGGCAATCACGTTCAAAGCGCTGTTTGAGCTCCAGAAGCGCCAGAGGTTTGCAGAGTCCGTGCAGTCCAAGATGACGCCATGGCCGCAGAAGCCGAGCATGTATGAGAATGGTGGTCGAGACGCCAGCTGGATTCCCGGGGTGTCTTCCAGCGGCTTATCTTTGCCCCCCAATCCCTCCCGCGGAGGCGGTCCAGGGGACCTGGGCCAGTTTCTCCTGCGCAATGGCTCGAAAACCTTGGAGGACTTGGAGCATGGCGCCAAGAGCAACTTCCTGAGTTCCACTCAAAGGCCCCGCACGGTCAAAGAGCTCAGGGCGCTGTCGAAGAAGTGGCTCCGCTGGTTCCAAGGGCTGGTCGGCTTCAGCGTCTTGATCACGTTCGCCAAGATCCTCGCGCGTCTGGTCCAGGGTCTTCCTCATGGCGATTCGGCGAACCAGGAGTACTGGTGGGCGACGTGCCTCTTCGGTGTGGCCCTCACCGCCATGGAGCTCCTGCTCGCACGGCAGTACCGGCGAGCGTACGTGACAGCTTGCCGAGGCCCCGCCGCGCTTGGAGCGCAGCATCCCAAGGCTGGCGGGCAGAAGGAGAGGTGGAGAGACATGGTGGCGCTCTGCAAGCCCGACTGGCTGCTGTTCTTGACAGCCTTTGGCGCCCTGAGCATCGCCGCCGCGGGCGAGAGCGTCATCCCGTTCTTGCTCGGCAAGGCCATCGACGCCGTCGCGCTGAACGACGACACCAAAAAGTTTGAGAAATACATGCTCTACCTTGTGATCACGGCGGCCGTCACGGGCGTCTTCACGGGCATCCGGGGCTCCACCTTCTTGGTCGTCGGCGCTCGCTTCAGCATGCGGCTGCGCCAGAGGCTCTTCGACAGCGTGCTGAAGCAGGACATGGGCTTCTTCGATGCCACCAAGACGGGAGACCTGCTCAGCAGGCTGAACGCGGATACGCAGAAAGTCGGGGACCAGGTCGAGCTCAACGTGAACGTGTTCTTGCGAAACCTCCTGCAAGTGGTCTTCACGCTCGTGGCGATGACCGTGATCAGCTGGAAGCTGAGCGCCACGGCGTTCGTGTCCGTGCCGCTGATCATCGTGTTCTCCAAAACCTTTGGGAACTACATCAAGCGGCTGTCCAAGAAGACGCAGAAAGCCTTGGCGGACGCGTCGGCGGTGGCAGAGGCGGCGATCTCCGGCGTGTCGACCATCAAGGCGTTCGCCGCCGAGGACGAGGAGAGCAACCGGTACCGACGCAGCATGTACCGGTACCTGGCCCTCACGCACTACCAAGCGTCGGCGTACGCGCTGTACGCCGGGCTTTCTTTCACCTTCTTGCCGTACTGCTCCTACTGCCTCGTGCTTTACTACGGCGGGCGGCTCAACAGCAAGGGCGAGATCGAATCGGGGGACCTCGTCTCGTTCGTCTTCTACCTGCAGAGCCTGTTCTCGAGCTTCAACAGTTTGGGGAACATCTACACGGGTCTTCTGCAAGCTTTCGGCGCTGCGGAGAAAGTCTTTGAGTGGATCGAGCGGAAGCCCGCCAAGAAATTGATTCCCCCGGGGGAAGAGTATCAGATCATGCCGCGATGCGAGGGCGAGATCCAGCTGCGCAACTGCCACTTCTCCTACCCGACGCGGGCCGACAAGGTGGTGCTGAAGGGCCTCTCGTTCTCCGCCCCACCAGGCCAGGTGGTCGCGCTTTGTGGAGCCTCCGGTGGGGGTAAGAGCAGCTGCGTCGCCCTCATTGAGAACCTGTACGAACCGTCCGAGGGTGCCGTTCTGCTGGACGATGCTGACGTGTCCGGCTTGCGGCCCAAGTGGTTCCACCGCGTCGTGAGCATCGTGGGCCAGGAACCGGTGCTTTTCAACCGCACCATTTTCGAGAACATCCTGCTTGGGCTGTCGCAGGAGGCCGGCGTCAGCGACGCCGCGTCCGGTGAGGATCTCATTGGGCCGGCGGGGAGGTACCGCGCCTTTGGAGGCGACGCCGAGCCGGCCGGCTCAAGTGATTTTGATGTGTTTACCAGCGCAGTTTTGGACGACGAGGACGATGGCGCTGAGTCGGACGCGGAGGAGGAGGCGCAGCTTCACATCGACGAAACGGTCACGCGGCGGTGGCTGTGCCTGGGCCTGCGACCCCCAGAAGATGAGGACAGGAAGCGCGGCACGGGCCCGAGCCCATCGTGGGACACAGTCTTGCATTCGACCACATCCCAGTGGCGGAACACGCATAGCGTGGAGAACCTGCCACCTCTCTTCGAAGAGCCGGACGGGCTGGAGCCTGCAGAAGGAGCGCCACCTCATCCCCGGCAAAGCTTTGCGGAGGACGAGAGCCGAGCGAAGGTGGAAGCAGCCGTGGTGGAAGCCGCCAAGCTGGCCAACGCGCATGACTTCATCATGGGCTTCCCGGAAGGATACAACACCGTCGTGGGGGAGCGTGGTGCGCAGCTGAGCGGCGGTCAGAAGCAGCGCATTGCGATAGCAAGGGCGTTGGTGCGGAGGTGAGGAGGAGATCGCGCCGGCCCCAGCTCGTCCATGATGAATTGGGCTTCGAGATGACGAGCTGGCATTTCCTGTCTTTTCAGGCCAAAGGTCCTTCTGCTGGACGAGGCGACGAGTGCGTTGGACGCAGAGAGCGAGGCGACCGTCCAGGAGGCCATCGAGAACATGATCCAGCAGGGCAGCATGACCGTCATTGTCATCGCGCATCGGCTCTCGGTGAGGAGAACTTGCATCGCTGATCGCAAGCCAAGTGTTTGGATCTCCTCTCATCCCTCATCCTGGCATGGTTGCCATCCTTTCTCCAGACGATTCGGAATGCGAATAACATCGTGGTCATCAATGGAGGGCAAGTGGTGGAGCAGGGAACGCACGAGGAGCTGCTGGCCAAGGAGAATCACTACCACCGCTTAGTTATGAAGCAGCTGGGCTCTAGCGATGGATAGCAACCGACGCTGAATCCTCTTCTACGTCTTCTAAAGCATGCTCCCTCGCGCGTGTCGCACACGCAGTATTCTTCTACTCAGCAAGACAATCCAATTTCCGCACAGGGATCGCGCGCAGACGTGGCTGTGTGCGGCGCCGCTCGAACAGTTTAAACAGGGAGCGCGGCAGATACACACCATCTCATTACAAGCAGTCCAAGGTCGGAATCAAAAGGCGATGGCGCTTTAAAGGTATCCAGTTGTCTCCGGCACCGTCACAGGGAGCAAGACGCGCTTCTCATGCGCGATACCAAATCGTCTCCGCGCTAAATGCCGCCTTCGTGTCGCACAACTGTGCGCTCTCCCGTCTCCGGATCTATCTGTGAAGCCAGTGGGTCTCGATGAGAAACTCGGTCGGCCCCGTTTGAACGTCTGCGCAGAGGGCACGAACCTCGATGTCCTGCTTGTGCCCCTTGATACAGAAGAAGCGGAAGAGAATGGGCGCCACCAGAAACGCCAAACCTATGAGCAGCAAGAGGCCGATCGAGTCGCTGGTCTGCTCATCCTCCTTGCTCACTTTCATCGCAAGCGCGGACAGACGCGCACGCGGAGGCTGCGGATTGCGGCCCCCACAACGCGCGTTAGGGGGCGTTTAAAGCGTTCTGTTGGCCGCGCCGGCCTCCGTCGCGAACTGAAACTCTGTCCGCCTGCGTGTTTTCCCAGTCCGGAAGGCTCCGGAGCGGTGGAGAACCTTCGCAGCTCTCTGTCCGCCATCCGTTCAGCCGAAAGACGTCAACCGCCCTTATGCTTCCTTTGCAAAGGCCACGTAGATCAAGCGCGAAACTCGAGTTGCGTGCGGACAGAGAATCTTCGGGTTTCCCTCCAGTTCCACATCACTGCCTTTTTGCCGCTCTCATCAAAGCGTAATTTCCCGCGCGCAGACGGTATTTCGACCTCATTTCCCGCGCTGCGGCTTGTTCTACCTCCATTCTAGTCTGTTGCGTCGCAATGAAGAGCTTCGAACGCTCCACTCCGCATCCAGGGTTGGCGCGCGGACGTGCTTGGAACGTGACGGCATGAAAAACTGTACAGACGTCAGGGCCATTCGCTTCAAGGACATGAATCAGCTATGGAGTGGCGTGCGCAAGAGCGCTCGCCAGCTCAAGATGATGCTGTACAAGACAGCGATACAGCGGCGCAGCAACTGGCAGTCCACAGTGGCGGAGATTCTGCTGCCCGTGCTGTTCATGCTCATTCTGGTGCTTTTGAAGGGCATCTCCGAGCAGTACGACTCGCCTCCGCTGGACTATTCCTGCGGACAGACCTTGTATCAGTACGCGGAGGATGTCACGGACCTTTCCGGCCCAGACAGCCCCGCCAAGTGCATCCAGCGACCGCCGACTTGCCAGGCGGATCACTACTACCGAGAAGGCTTCACGTACCAAGGGACAGAGTTCTACGCTCAGCTGGGTTATGTAGACCCCGCGGCAGTCTCCTTCCCTCTCTACGCCTTCACGGTCGCAGACGAGTCGGCGGTGTACGACTTCGATGTCTCCCCGATCGTGGGAGCGGATGAGCCCATCCAAGTCGACAATCCGTCGCTGCCTTTTCGCAAGATGCTCGAGAGAATGCATGCGGTGAACGCCGACCTGGGCATCGCCCCGAGCAACCCCAACTCCGAAGATGTTGTCCAGGGCACGAAGGACTTCTACGACTATGTCTGCGCGATGGCCAAGGAGTCTTCCACCGAGGCGGAGAACCTGGAGGAGTCGATCCGGCTCTTCGACTCGGAGAGGGATCTCGAGAAGTTTGTGAAGGGCAAGAACTACGAGGATGAGACGACGAGGCAAGGCAAGGTGGCGCTCGCGATCGTGTTCAACGAGGCGAACTCGCAAGAGCACCAGTGGGACTACAAGATCCGGACGAACTTCACGGACCCAACCGCCGGGGAGCAGTCTCTCCCGACGGTCGCCTGCCTCTATGACGGCGGCAGTCCGTGGGGCACGGGTGACTGCTCCTTCAAGTACAACACCGCGAATCCACGGGATGTCCTCGACGAGCAGGTGCCTCCCCGAAGCGACTACATGTGGGGCTACGCCGTCACGGGCTTCCTCACCTTGCAGCATCTCGTGGACGAGTACATCCTCCGGCTGGCCTCGGGCAACGACACCTACCGCTTGCAGCCGTCGATCTCGCTGTATCCGGTGGAGGACTACAACACGGACAACTTCCAGGAGGTGATCTCGGGCTTGCTCGGGCTGTTCTACATGCTCAGCTTCCTCTACCCGGTGTCCCGCCTCATCCGGGATCTGGTCCTCGAGAAGGAGATGAAGCTGAAGGAAGGCATGCGCATGATGGGACTTCGCAGCGAGGTGTTTTACATCTCTTGGTTCACCGTCTTCGTCGTCCAGCTCATCCTCGTCGACGCGCTTCTGGTAGCGGTCACCACCACCTCGGTCTTCGAGTACAGCGACACGTCCCTGATTTTCCTCTGGTTCTTCAGCTTCTCCCTCTCCATCATCGGCTTCTGCTTCCTGATGTCGACGTTCTTCAGCCGGTCGAAGACGGCGGCGACGCTCGGAACGATTGTGTTCTTCGCGGCGTACTTTCCGTACTACGCGGTGAGCGATCCGAGCTACTCGTTCAGTCTGAAGACCGCCGTGTGCCTCTCGGCGCCCGCGTGCTTCTCCATCGGCAGCACGGTCGTTGCCGCGCAAGAAGGAAGCCTCATCGGAGTCCAAGTCAGCAACATCGATCAGGTTCAGGGCAACTTCACGTTCCTTCAGTGCGTCATCATGCTCTTGGTCGACGCGGTGATCTACGCGGTCCTCGCGTGGTATCTGGACAACGTCCTGCCCAGCGAGTACGGGACGAAGCTTCCGTGGTACTTCCCAGCGATGTACTCCTACTGGGCAGGCGCCGACGCCGCGAAAAGCGGCCGGGACGGTCTCGCTGAGCCGCTGCTGCAGGATGACGTGGATTTCGACGACGCGAAGGTGGAGAGGGTGCCGGACGGCTTGCTTCGTCAGAACCAGGAGCAGCGCAGCGTCTGTATTCGCGGGCTTCGGAAAGTCTTCAAGACGACGGCGGAAGACAAGATTGCGGTCGACAGCCTCAACCTGGATCTCTACGAGGGCCAGATCAACGTTCTGCTGGGCCACAACGGCGCCGGGAAATCCACCACGATCAGCATGCTGACGGGCCTCATCCCCGTCACGTCCGGCAACGCCTTCGTCCGGGGCGCAAGCATAACGGGGAACATGGCCGGCGTCCGTGAGTCGCTCGGCGTCTGCCCGCAGCATGACGTGCTGTTTCCCGAGCTCACCGTAGCGCAGCATCTGCGATTCTTCGCCGCGCTGAAAGGCGTTCCCGTGAATCGGGTGGAGGACGAGGTCAAGAAGTACATCGCCGAGGTCGGCCTGGTGGAGAAGACGCACTACCGGAGCACCATGTTGAGCGGTGGGCAGAAGCGCAAGCTCAGCGTCGCGATTGCTCTCATCGGCGGGAGCCGGGTCGTGATCTTGGATGAGCCGACCAGCGGCATGGATCCCTACAGCCGGCGCTCCACCTGGCAGATTCTTCAGAGGAACAAGGCGGGCCGGGTGATTCTCCTGACCACGCACTTCATGGACGAAGCAGACATCCTCGGCGATCGCATCGCCATCATGGCGGAGGGACACCTCAAGTGCTGGGGCTCCAGCCTCTTTCTCAAGCGGCACTATGGCGTCGGCTACACGCTCACAGTCGTCAAGGAAGATTCCCGGTTCCGGGGAGAGCAGATCCACCGGCTGGTCGAGCAGTACATTCCCGACGCGGAAGTTCTCACCGTCGTCGGCGCGGAGCAGAACTACACTCTTCCCTTCTCGGCGAGTGCCGCCTTCGTGCCGCTGTTCCGAAAGTTCGAGACAGACCGCCAGGCGCTCGGGATCAGCTCGTACGGGATCAGCGTGACAACGCTGGAGGAGGTCTTCATCCGCGTCGGAAAGGGCGAGCACGATCGGCCCGGGCAGCGGCGGCACGTCCCGCCCGGCCAGTCCATGCAGGTCGAGGGAGAAAGCAAGGATGGACGTGGAGACGACGACGCGCAGGAAGCTTCGGGGCTACTGCATGTCAAGGAGAAGGCCTCCTTTGATCAGACCGGGGACGGGTTCTATCTGAACGATGAGGGACGGGGGGCCG
>JAAMXY010002474.1:0-13984 GCA_019677205.1 Pinguiococcus pyrenoidosus
CTGGAGTGGTGGCCCTGCGATACACTTCGCCAGTCTCGGTGTCTCGCCGGCCTTTGGTGTCCACCGGAATCACCACCACAAAGATGGACAGGGGTTGCGTCAGCATGTAGCTGCACGTGACCTGAAACTCCTGCTGCCCTCCATGGTCGAAGAGGTGTACCGTGAGGTTATCATCTTGAGGCTGTGATGTTTCGCCACTTGGAATGCTACACCTCATGACCTCGACGCCTCGCGTCCGCCCAGCATAGTACGACTTCCTTTGCAAAGATTGGGCCTTCTCATCGTCCCTCAGCAGTCGGTGGCGCAGAAGCGTCTTGCCCGCGCCGCCAGGTCCACACAAGTGCATGCGTGGTGGAAAGAGAGGGACCCGCTTCAAGAAAGGGGCCAGTGACGGGGACTTGAGGATCTCAAAGGTCGGAACTGTCTCCGAAGCGCTATCTGAACGCTGCAAGCGCTCACTTAACTCGTCCAAGGCTACGCTACCAGAGCCATCTTGGGCAAGCAGGATCTCGATCAAGTCCGAAGCACCGGGCTTGAGCAAAACGTCGTCCCCTGGGAGCAACGACTTGATAGCCACATTGAGCATCTCGTCGCTTCCCGTACGGATGACCTGGTGAAGTACGGTGAACCCCTGCAATCTATCCCAATGGTTAGAGAACGAGATAAGCATGGGGCTGAGCTTCGCGCCACGAGCAAGAAGAACCTCAAAACACTCGGCACTGCCCGCGTGTACTGCAAGCGAAAGAAGGCTGTGGCCGTCCCCTTCTGTCTTGTTCAAATCAAACTGGATGTTCTCTGCGTCGAGTAGCTGTTCCAGCAGCACTGCTTTTCGACGCTCAACGACGAAGCCTAGAAGAGAGCGCGAATGCGATCCTGTCGACCCGTCCCGAAGACAAGCTAGGCATTGCTCTAGATCTTCGCGCCAAATCCATTCAAAGCAGGAAAGGTCATTCCCAAGCTTCTGCCGGTAGGCGGAAAGGCTTGATGATGTACCACCAAAGATGCTGCTCCAGGGAATGATGACACCAGTCAGTTTATCCAGGCTGGTGCACCAGATCGAAGCCGACTCCGTCAGGGCTTTCGCGCCTTCATCGCCAATGTTGTTGAAGCACAGGTCAAGATAAGCGAGTCGTGGCACGCTCGGCAGTCCGCGCTCCGCCAGGGCTGTCGCGCCTTCAGCGCCAATGGAGTTGTCCCTAAGATCGAGCTGAGTGAGCTGCGGCACGCGCGGCAGTCCTCGCTTCGCCAGGGCTTTCGCGCCTTCAGCGCCAATGGAGTTCCTGGAAAGGCTGAGCTGAGTGAGCCGAGGCACGCTCGGCAGTCCTCGCTCCGCCAGGGCTTCCGCGCCTTCCGCGCCAATGGAGTTGTCCCAAAGGTCGAGCTGAGTGAGCTGCGGCACGCTAGGCAGTCCTCGCTTCGCCAGGGCTTTCGCGCCTTCAGCGCCAATGGAGTTCTTGGAAAGGCTGAGCTGAGTGAGCTGAGGCATACTCGGCAGTCCTCGCTCCGCCAGGGTTCTCGCGCCTTCAGCGCCCATGAAGTTGCGTAAGAGGATAAGCGCCGTCTCGTTGCCCTCATAGGCGCGCCGCACATTTCCCCTCCACCATGCCGGCTCTCTCCCATACTCTCCCGGCCACACTGGATCTTCACGCTCGCTCATCTTGTGTCTCTGGTCTGCTGATGATCTGGCAATATCTGATAATATCTGAGAACTACTTCTGATGATATCTGCGGCGCACGGAATCAGAAGCCATCTGCGCCTCAGCCAATGTCCGCTCTGACACGGCGAAACAATACAATCCAATTTCTGATCCACACTCCTCGCTCTTCTCATTGGTAGTATCCACTCTGAAATCCAAAGACAGCATCTCTTGATTTCCTATGACAGAGCATTCACAACTTCGCTCAGGAAAAGCCTTCGTCTCCAGTCTTCCGACGCAACTGACGTCTGCCTTTTCCGCCTGTGATACGCGCAGTGGTCGTTATACTGAGATACGGCTGCGTTCAACACCACACACAACAGAGCTGCTCCTCTCATTCTATGGCGCAACTCCAGTGCCTGACCTTCTATACCCCAGCGTGACTACGGCGTACGTGAGTACGGAGTTTCCGGTGTGTAGAGGAGAGAGGCTTGCGGTGATCGAGAGACGGACGAGCTAGGCTTTGGGCTGTGTCTGCTGGAAATGAAGGAGCATTCCTCGTCTGCTCAGTAAGCACGCCCTTCCTACATGCCCCCACTCTTGCGCCGCTTGGACTTGCGGCGGTTCCTCCTCTTCGTGCTCTTGCTCTTCGGAGGAGCCGACTCTGCACGCTGCTCTCCCGCTTTCTTCTTCGCAGCCGGCGTACTGCGGCTTTCCGCTTCCATCTGCTTTGCCTTCACCAGGTCTGGCATCTTCGACATAAACTCGGAGGTTGGGTCCAGCTGCGCAGCGTCGCCCTCTTTCTCATCATCCTCATCGACGTCATCGTCATCAGCTTCATCGTCCTCGTCTCCGAGAATCACCCGCGAGTAGTCCACGTCGTCGTCCTCGACATCGTCATTGTCGTCATCGATGGCATCAGCGGCCGCAGCAGCTTCGTCATAGTCCTCATCGTCTTCATCTTCATCGTCGTCATCATCGTCGTCATCATCATCATCATCATCATCCTCGTTGTCGTCCTTGTCCTCCTCGCGTGCGCGCTTCTTCGCACCGTTTTTCTGGCTCGCAGGCTCATCCTCTGGGCGGCAAGAAGAGACGTCGAGTTGGCCTCGCGGATTCCAAACCCTTGCGAACATCACGACGAACTTCCTACCTTCGATGATCTTTTCAATGTACCAGCCCTTCTTATCCAGCCACTTCCGCATCTCCTCCTCCGTCATTTCTTCGGGCAGCTCATTGAGATCGAGGGTGAAGGTTTGCCCGTCATCATCATCTTCCTCGTCGTCATCGTCGTCGTCATCCTCTTCGTCATCCTCGTCGTCGTCGTCGTCGTCGTCCTCATCGTCATCTTCATCCTCATCGTCTACATCATCACCGTCATCGACGGCATCAGCTGCTGCCGCTTTCTCATCATAGTCCTCGTCCATTTCATCATCGTCGTCCACCTCCTCCTCTTCATCGTCGTCGTCAACGTCGTACTCCCCGTTCAGGAAGTCGTCGTCATCGTCGTCGTCGTCGTCGTCAAGCATCGTCGGCTGCATGTACCCCGACAGGTGCACGGAACCGGCTCCCCCCTTCCCCGTTGTCCGAATGCGCATCTCACACGGAGCGTCGTCCCCGAAGACCAGCTGCAGCCCTGTGGATTCCAGCTGTGGCAAAGCTTGTTAGCAAAAGCCTGTGTCCGCCGCATCCTCTCAGGACCGCCGCATCCTCTGAGGGCCGCCGCGCACCTTCCCCTTCTGCAACACGCAGATCATGCTATCGCACGTCTCCCCGATGATGTCGAACGTCTTGACCCAGACTTGGTACCGCGCGTCGTCGTCTGCATCCAGCGCGATCTGCAAGATACTCACGAGGGCGGAAACGTGAGTGGCGTGCGCGGGTTCAGCGCTCGTTGGCAGAAGCTGCGCGGTACTCACTTGCGACACATTGAGCACAAAGCCTTCCACCGGCGTCACCTCCTCCAGCACGCCCCTTTTCAGCGTTTTTCCTGTCAAAGTTACGGCATTGAAGGATAATTACAGCTATATCGCCAACCGTTCAAAAAGGGACTTGGGCGCCACTTGGACGCACCCCAGAAGGAAACCGCCATCGCGAAGCAGCAGCAGCTCGAAGCGCGAGTTCCACTGCGCGCGCTGCGGCGGTGATGGTCAGCTGAGCAAATGAGCGGCTGTGGCGAAGCCCTGCGCAGCGTTTGTGTGGTAGTGCGAGCGTCGGAGGTCAGTTCAAAACCATTTCAAGCTGCGATCTAAGGCATTGTTACCGAGTATCATAGCTCATCATGAAAATTGCTTTCCGTAAATTTCTCAAGAATCAAAGATTCTAGATTCACCATTGGATGTCTCATCCATCGATAACTCCGTTCTGCTATTCTACAGACTTCTCTCTTCAGTGATGCACCAACAGCACTCTATTCCGCCATGCTTTAGCCGAGGCGCCCTCGATTTCTCCCGGAAGTTTGCTTCTGCGGCGCGCCACGGCTTCGGGAGCTGAGCCCGCGCGCGGCCACCGCCAGCGCACGCGCCCAGTGCGCTGTCTCGCACAATTGAATCCGAAACGTCGGCGCTGCTGCCCCAGAGCCGGCGCAGCGGCGCGACAGGGCGCGCGCTTCCGCAGGACGGCGACATGGCCACTGCGACGTCGGATCCGTTTTATATTTTTCGCGATGAGCTGCAGCAGCGCGCGACCAACCTGGAGCAGAGACATCACGAAGCGCTGGCGAGTGTCAACTCCACGTCCGTGACCGCCGGAGACTTCCGCAAGAGCGTTCAGAAGGTGCGTTTTCCATGGAGTTCCGGGTGCCCTGGGCACCACCTTAGACACCAAGCGGCGAATGCGCAGGTCAAGAAAGAGCTGCGGCACGCGCTGAGGCAGCTGAATGACCTGGAGATGACCGTGCGGAGCGTGGAGAGGGACCGAACCAACTTCGCGCACATCGACGACGAGGAGCTGCAGGCGCGCAAGCTCTTCCTCGCCGGCCTGCGCGCGCGCATCAGCACCGTGGAGACGGACGTCGACTCTGGGGAGATCAAGGTACGAACCGCAAGGAGTCCTGCATACAGCCCACCTGCAGTTGCTAAAGTTTCGGGGCGCACAGGCGAGACTCGACCGAGATGAGCAAGAGGCGCTTAAGCTGTACCGACCCAGTGGGTCGCTGGGCGCGGTGAACCAGGGCGAGATGGCCAACACGGAGTACATCCACGACCAGCAGGCGCACACGCAGCTGCAGATGAGGCAGCAGGACGAGACGCTGGTGGAGCTGGGCGAGAGCGTGGACCGCGTCGGCCTCATGGCCGGCCAGATCAACGAGGAGCTGGTCGACCAGAACAAGATGCTGGACGACTTCGAGACGGATCTGGACCGCGCCGCGGAGCACATGAACTTCATGATGGCCAAGCTGGCCAAGTTGCTCAAGACTAAGGACCACTGCCAACTATGGGTGGTCATCATCCTTGCGATCATCATCGTCGTGCTGCTGTTCTTGATCATCTACGCGTAGATCTTCGGAGTTCGCCCGTCAGCTTTTGCCCGAGCATGCCCTGCTGGGCTCTTCGCTTCTTGGAAGCTTCCCTCCCTCCCTCTCTCCCTCGCTTGCTCCCTCGCTCCCTCGCTTGCTCTCTCGCTCCCTCCTTCCCTCCCTCCCTCCCCCGTTTTGGTGCGGCGATGGCGCTCAGCAGAGCGTCGGCGGTGGAGGAGAGGGGAAAACGCACAGAGACGAAAAAAGACCACGATCAAATAATATCATTACTTCGCTCTATGTGTGAGGACACGACGCTTGACAGATCAGGTTCTTAAGCGCTTGCCAAGCCGTTAACAGGACAGGGTGCAACAAACTAGACGGGAAATCCACTCAAGTCCGTGGAGATCCGGTTTCTCAGGGCGTATGTGCTGCTGGACGCCTTCTTGGTGAAGGACAGACTGCTCTCGGCCGTCTCCTCGTCGGACGAATCCGACGCCAGTGCGGAGTCCATCGTGAGGGAGCTCACTTGGCTCGTAAGATCCACCTCAAGGGGCTCCGCTTGCGTGTTCTCCGCTTCCATGGACGGCCGCGCGGTCAGCTCGTTCCGAGCGGCTCGATGAAGCCGCACTTGATTCCTGGGTTGGTCGAGCAACACCAAACAAAAGGAGTCAGATACCTCGCCTCCCAGCTTCCATCCAGACCACAGCGCTTTGTCTTACTTGGTCGTTTCGGTCTGCTGATTCGCAGCGCCTTCGCTATGACGATGGACCGAGTACTTGGACGGCGGGTCGAGACCGTAGCCTGCTTTGCAAACCATGAGCGCGAAGCGAGAGCGTCAGGTTGGCGCCTTCCTTGGCTTGTGTCAGGGAAGAGCTGCTCGGCGTGCGATCGAAGCTCACCTTCGTGTGCTCTTCGGTCGCTCAAAGGTGGGCGCGACGATCTGGACTCGCTGCGCTGCTGTGGAGAGACGCGCCAAAGCTTGTTGAGGCCATGCCATGCTTCATACGAGACACCCGCGGCCGGGCTTCGTCGCTTACCCTCGGCTTGGACGATCTTAGGTCGCCTCGTTCAAGATTCGTCGGCGCAGATACCCCTCGCCGCAAGTCTGCTGGGGTACCACGGCCGTCTCTGGCCTTCATGGCAAACTGCCGCACCAGCTCGGCGTCGGTGAAGGGTTGCTCCGCGTACTTCTCCTTCTTCTGAGAGCGCGTATGAAGCCTTCGCGTCGACCCGGGCTGATTGTCCGGATGCAGCGGATCCGACCTACAGCGGGGGAAGCAGAAGCAGAACATGGTCAGGATGCCAACAAGAGTGGCAAGCACCCGATGCGATCGCTTTCTCTGTCTCTTCCTCTTTCTCACTCTATTCTGCGTTGTCCACGGCCCCGCAGATACACCATCGTACCTTGCTCTTGAAGAAAGGGGAGGAGCCGGGACGGGACCTTCGTACTCATACCTGTCAACGTCAGTCTTCCTTTCCTGGCTGATCTCCGGTACAGCGGTTTTGGTCGCAACGGCCTTGGTAGAGCTCGGGCTTTGCTCCACGGGCGGGCCCTTCTTCTGGTTTCGAATCGGCACGGTGCTGTTGCTCTCCGTCCGCTTCATGTTGGACACGGACTCCCTCGGTGACGCGAGGTTGTCGTCGGAGCTCCCGCCCGCGAGAACGTTCAGCGACGTGGCGCTCGGGCGGTAGCCAAAGATTCCGGATATTCGGTTTAGCAAGCTCCTTCGGTTGGGACCGGCATCCCTGTCCGGGCCCGAGTTATCGCTCCGCTGGCTGCGCGAGCGGTTGGAGGACCCAAGCTCGGACGGCACCTTGCTGCTTAGCGGCGTTCACGTGGCGGGGGAGATTGTTAGGGGAGGGTTGGCGAGCCGCGACCTGACATCAGCGCACTGTCGCTGCAACAAAGCATGATACCTGTCCTCGCGAAAGCTGGGTTCCGAAGCTGCCTTGCCGGAGTTCTGCCGCGAGCGGCTCAGGGCGATCATCTGCGGATCGTCCGCGGCCGATCGCTTCGGCGAGCTCGCGATCGCGTCTTCGGTGGTCACCCGCCCGCGGAGGGTCCCGTCTCTGTTCTCCCCCTGATCGCTTCCGTCGCCAAGGGTCGAGGCGCTCCGTGCCCGCACCATTTGCAGGGGCGTCACGTTCTCAAGTCTGCTCTCAGGACGGTCGAGGCCAGGACGGTCGAGGCCAGGCCAGTCGCCCGAGTCCTGTAAGTTTCATCAAGATTGATCGGGTTGGGAACATCAGCCCACGTGGCAACGTTGGCCGAAAGTCGCAGCGGAAGCGTTCCTTACCCTCTGCCTTGCCTTCATCTTCTCCTCCGGGACGCCGGCGTAGGCCGCCTTGACTCGATCGAGCGCGTCGTCCTCCTCCTCACCCTTGTCTCCCTTCCGCCACCGCTTCTCGCTAAGCGGGGACCTGGGCATCGCCGCCGCCGACGACAGCGGATCCTTCTCTTCGGCAAGCACCGGAAGTGCTTCGTAGGCATCCGGCCTGGTACGCGACATGTTGTCTCGCAACGACTGCCGCACTGCGTTTCGCAAAAACACAGGCATCTATCAGCCCTTCCATCATAGGATCTCCACCCTTCCCAAAAGACATTGCATTTCTCCCTTCAATGGCAAGCCCGCCTCCCCACAAAATGAAGGAAGAGAAGCTCGAGAAGAACGAGAAGGAAGAAAAAGAAGAGAAGGAAGAGAAGGAAGAAAAAGAAGAGAAGAAGAGCACCAATATACACACACCTTGCTTGCTTATGAACGGCTCGGTATTGACCAGAGCATCGCTCTGCTGTGGATACATCGCGCCAAGCTCGAAGTTCTCCTTGCTCTGCATCGAGTCCCGCGGATCCTCGCTATCGATGGCTTCGGCTACTCGCGGTGGGGACGGCGGAGGTGGCAAGTTCTTAGGGGGCTTGGCTCCCCTGCCCGACCCCTTGCCGCGGGCCTTCCGCACGCGCATGTGGAAGCTGCTACCCGTCTCCTCGTCCTCGTCAGTGAATTGGGACCTGCTGCGCTCGAGCTCAGTGTCGGTTTCGGGCCGCCGGGCGACGCAGATGACCTACCGTGCTTTGGTCCTGGACGAGGTGGAGTTGACGCTGCCGGAGAGCTGCTGCTGACTGCCGCCCCTCCGGAGGCTGATTGCCACAACGAAGGATGAGAAGCTTCCGAAGCTGGCGAGGGACGGCTGCCTGCGAACCCCAGTGACCGGGGTTTGACCCATTTCCGGCCTAGAATCAGTGTTGGCCGCCAAATCTCAGCTCTTCTGAGCTCGTTCCCGGTCCTGCGGCCCCCTTCTCTCTACACCATGGTCTGCCACCCTTTCCTGCCTCTCGAGCCACTGGTGGCCAACACATCCCCGCCTCGGCGAGTGGAGCTTCCTCCCCTTCCCTTCCTTCCTTCCACTCGTTATGCCCCTGTCGACCCGATGGACACCTCTCGTTGCCTGGCAACACCCCCACGCTGACACCTCCGCCCCCCCCCTGCCCCCCCGCCCAGGTTGCTACGCAGGAGTCCAAGCCATTCGCCGCGCGCGAGAGTGCCGGCGCCCGAGACGTACCATTGGGGGCCCTCTGGGCGTGGCGCCGGTGTTCCGTAGTCGAGACAGCGGGCGCAGATGACCGCGCCCGTGACGCCCACCAGCACCGCCGCCGCCACCACCACGCCGATGAACACGTACAGGCCGCCGATCGCCTCCATGGCTCAGCTCATCGACCACCACCGCCGCCTCCGGCACGCCAGACACGTGCAAGACATGTTGGCGCCGAGGCGTTGGCGGCCTGTTGTCGCACAGAATAGGCGGTGTTAGGGTGCCGAAGGCCACAGCCCCCCCATTGGCTGCCGCAAAGAAGGGGTTGGACGTAGCCTATGCAGTGGCCCGGATAGGACGCGAACACTCGCGGTGATTGGCGTGCGTTTTGATTCGCCGATGAAATTTGTACGGGGACGAATGACCCTTCGTCTGGAACTTTCCACATGCGTCATGGGGTCCAACGGAATCTAAAGAATGAACCGGAAATACCAACCGGTACCGTATCAAATTCCGAGCTGGCGGATGAATCCAGCGCATTGTATCCATAGATAACCTCGCCTCCGACAAGCGATCCAGGATGCCTGTCAACGCCCGCCTATGAACATCGCGGGACTGACCCCCCGAACTCACCGCCCACAGCGCACCAATCAGCTGCCCACAGACGCGACTGAAAAGATTGATGCTGACATTCCCCGTTTTTTTCGACAGACCTATGCGCTCACGCAGTTCAGAGTTACCGTGGCCACAGTTCAGTTTCGGCAAGGAGAGAAGCAGCTCCCATTCCGATATTCGCCATGTTGACGAACACCAGCTACCGCTCCGCACATTGGGACAGACGGAAAATGACGCCCGGGGCGCCGCAGACCACTCATTCAGCGCCGTTTTCGGCTTCAGAGAGGGTCTTCCCACTTTCAGTTTGAGTTTTCGGCGCAGACTGTCTTCTCGTGGTTCCGTCGGAATCTGGAGGATACGACAGTCTCATCAGAGGATAGCGGGCCTCTCTCTCGCTTCCGTCGCTGCAGGAGCGAGATAGAAGCCACGCAGATGAGCTTGCGGACGGGATTGCGGCGCATCGTCGGCCGCCTGAGGGCGCCCACGACCTCCCAGATGGGGTTCACTCGCGGGATGAAGGGCCTGATGAGCTACAACGACCTGACCGAAGTGCCAGATGACCTGCTGCTGCCGCAAACGTGAGGAGAGGCGCTTCTCCTGCTTGGCAGTGCTTGCGACGCCTGAGCTAAAGCTCGATTCGCGTAGGAAACAGGACATCCGAGAAGCCGATCCGGGGCTTTGTAAGGAGTACATGGACAAAGAGCTGATCTTCCACGAGGAGTATCAGCAGATGCTCAAGAACCTGGAGGACGAGCTTCGACCAGATGTGATGCCGGACGAGAATGGCCTGCTGTACACGCCGGAAGTGAAGCAGCTGGCCGAGGTGGTCATGAGCCTCAACCAAGTAGAGAGGATGATGCTCACGCGGCTGTTCCAGCATCACATGGGCATCGACGACGAAGAAGTGAAGGAATTCCACAGCATGTAAGCGCCTCGACTTTTTGGGCGTCGACACGCCTTGGCCGCTTGTGGCCAAACGCTGATGCTGACGCTGACGCTGACGTTGACGCTGATGCTGATGAGCTGTTCTCCTTCGTATCTTCGCTTTTCTCTCTTTTTTGGTCTGCCCTCGACGTGCGTAGGATTCAAGGGGGAGGCCTGAGTGCCGGTGGAGCGGGAGGGGCGGCTGCGCAGGAGCAGGAGAAGGAGGAGGTGGTGGAGCAGACGAGCTTCGACGTCATCCTTGCGGGCTTCGACGCCAAGTCCAAGGTGAAGGTGATCAAGGAGGTGCGCGCCATCACCGGCCTCGGCTTGAAGGACGCGAAAGAAATGGTCGAAGGCGCGCCCAAGCCGCTGAGGAAAGCCGTGCCGAAGGAAGAAGCCGAGGAACTGAAAGAGAAGCTCGAGGGCCTCGGCGCCACTGTGGAGATCAAATAGGCGCGAGCGTGCCCTGTCCACAGGAGAACGTTTTGTTTTTCCCTGCTCATTCACGCGTGCCTTGCCTTCACCTGCGCTGCTTTTCCTCGCTATACACTTCCTCTCGCAGCAAAGCCGGCTCTTCTTCCTAGAATTCGCAGGAAAAGGTGCACCCTCACCGACTCGGACGGCCTCCTACGAGGACCGCAAGTCCTGCATCAGCATCTAACTACGTCCAATCCTTCCACCATTCAACGCGGCATCGGAAGAAGGGAAATTCAAGAAACCTACTGACATCAAAAAGACGAGACTACATGTGGGCGTCGTGGTTCGCAAGAAGACCAGAGCCAGGCGTGGGCGGCTCCCACACATCGGGTCCTCCGGCCGGGCAGATCCGCAGGAAGTTGACAACACCAGGAGTGCCTGCGTTGCCGAGCAGGCAGCGAAGGGATTTTGGCATGAGCATCACTTCGGCTCGACCGCCGTTCACACACCAGGCTTCGATAGCTACGGCACGCTGCTTACCGAATGGAAGGCCCGCCATCATGACCAGCAGATCGGCCGGGTTCCGCGCAAGGCCCTTCTCCATGCTGCTCCGCGCCGCGGCCCGCACGGCGTCTGAGAAAGCGCGGGGCTGATCAGCCAAGGCGAAGGAAGACAGCGACCGCCGGTCGAGCGTACCTTTGATGCCAATGGAGGTGATCACGCCGCGGGGCACAACCACCGGATAGATGCCCCACGAGAGCGCCAAGAAGCGTGCGGTGCGGATGTTGTCCGTGATGGCCATGATGGGCACCTCTGGTCTAGACTGGGACGTCTTCAGCACAGTGGTACCTAGCAGGCACGGAAGTTACGCACTGATGGACCGCAAAGGTGCCATGTCCCAGCTTGATCACGCGACGAAGAGCAAAGGAGGTTTACCGGTCACGGAGAAGCAGATGATGGCGGTGGCTTGGACCTCCCTGGCGATGCTGCGCCCAGACTGGACGATGGCGTTGGTGGGGTCGTTCTGGCTGGTGCCGCCCACGATGTCCTTCATGGAGTCCTCGTGGATCCGCTCGAGGTAGTCCGGATCCCTCTCGACATTCGCAATGATGTCGGCCTGCATGCGCACGCTCTCCAGCGGGAATTTGCCTGCGTTCCGGAAGAAATGAGACGATGAAGAGTCAGAATTGTGTTTACAGGCCTGGGCTTTGGCCGCCAGAAACACACAAAAACAAAGATAAACAAAAAAAGACAAAAAAACACCCCAAAAAAGAAAGAAAGGCTACCGGCTGCGGACTCTCCGGAAAGCATGACCGCGTCAGCGCCGTCGTAGACCGCCGTGGCGACGTCGGATGCCTCGGCGCGGGTGGGCGTGGGGTTGTCGATCATGGACTCGAGCATCTGCGTCGCGACGATGACGGGCTTCCCGACCTCGCGGCAGGCACGGATGATGCGCTTCTGGATCACTGGCACTTCCCACGGCTGCATCTCGACGCCAAGGTCTCCACGAGCCACCATGATACCGTCGCTGTAGTTGAGGATCTCCTTCAGGTCGTCGACAGCCTAGGGGCGCAGCACCGACGAGGTGAGGCAAGTCCCCTAGACCTGAGCCATTCCGCCGCTCGCACCTGCGGCTTCTCAATCTTCGCCAAGATCTTCACTTTGTTCCCGGTGATGCCGCGCAGCTCCGCCATGTCCGCAGCCTTCTGCACAAAGCTGAGGGCAACCTGGGCAGCAAAAGTCCGCGACAGTCAGAGCATGCCGTGTTGGTGGCCCGAAGCAGCCGCGTTGCGCTCACCCAATCGACTTCGAAGCTCATCGCGTGCAGGAGATCTTCCCGATCCTTGGGCGTGAGCGGAGAGATTGGCAGCACAATCGTGGGCGTGTTGACACCCTTGCGGTTGCTCAGCTTGCCACCGATATCCACGTTGCAGTCCACGAAGCCATCTCCACTGCCCGTGACGGTCATCCGCAGCTTGCCGTCGTCGAGAAGGAGCGTGTCGCCCTGTGAAAGCAAGGGTTCATCAGCATCGTGCCCTGGTCTCTTCTTGGAGCTCTCGCCACCACCAAAGGAGCTTTTCGGACTACACCTAGATCAGCACAGGACCCCTTCCCTCCCATCTGCGTTCCGAGGCTTACCACTTGCAGCGTGTTGATGATTTCGGGGTGCGGCATGCCGACGCGCGTCTCGTCGCCGAGCCGCTGCACGTCGAGATCGAAGCGGAAGCTTTGTCCGTCCCGCAGCATCACGGAGCCATCTCCTTGGAACTGCCCCACCCGCTGTTTGGGTCCCTAGAGTCGCAACAAGATTTCCTCGCCTCTCAGTTGCCGCTCTCCTCCCGCCTTGCGGCCCAAGCATTTCGCGTCGAAACATGGGGTCACCTGCAGGTCCGCGAGGATGGCGATGGGGTGGTCGTACTGCTCCTCGATGGAGCGGATCAGGTCCACGAGAGCCTTCTTCTCGGTGGCCTCGCCGTGGCTGAAATTCAGGCGAAACACGTCCACTCCGGCGCGGAAAAGCGCCTCGATAACCTCTCGGGACGAGGACGCCGGGCCGAGGGTAGCCACCTGCTTGGTCCGCTTCGCCCAGCGGCCATCCTGGCTCTTCAGCATCTGCATGTGCTCCACCTCCTCGGGAGTCGAGAGCGCCTGCAGGCTGTGAAAACTCTGCGGTCCGCTCGATTTTCCCCCGCGAAAGCCTGCGAATAACCTCGTGAATCTCCGGCCCGCGGCGTCCCAGAGCCCCTCGCCACCTACCAATGCTGCGCACGCTCGCCGCCGCTGCGGCATACGGCCGCGGCTGGAAGGCCCTGGCCAGCGCCAGGGCGCAGAAAGTCAGGTGAAGCCGCAGCATGTCTGATCTGCGGCCGGGAAGGAATCAGCACCGAACTCGGGGGGATTTGGCGGCGCTTTCCGGCAAATTCCGCCGATTTTTTGGTAGATTTTTTTCCTTGCCTACCTGCTCTCTTGATCGAAGGCCTAGCACAGATGCACGGAGCAGAAATGCGGCGCTCTGCGGCGGCGAATTTCCCACCGAGAAGGAGAGGTTTGGCGTTGTGGGATTTTTTGTCGACGTACGCGTCCAGGTGGCTCTTGGATTGGTTGCTGGTGCTTTGGCCTTGGCATGGGATTGGCGGAAGGCTGCCACGCTGCTTGAGGGATTGGCAAAATTGCCCAATGGAGGCAGATGGAAAAATTGAAGATCTTGCGCTGCTCCAATCAGCATACTACAGAGGGTTTCGCATCGAAGGCTGCCATCGCCGCCAATTGAACTGTCCGGCAAGCCATGATACTAGGGTACTTCTTCAATTTGAAGACTTGAAGTCTTGCCGGAAGTCTCTTAATCCAGATATTCCGCGGAATTCCGGAGAATGTAACTGTTACATCTAGAAAAATGCAATAT
>JAAMXY010002481.1:0-10450 GCA_019677205.1 Pinguiococcus pyrenoidosus
ACCCTAACCCTAACCCTAACCCTAACCCTAACCCTAACCCTAACCCTAACCCTAACCCTAACCCTAACCCCGATCTAGGATGGGTATTTAGAAGGATTTGCTTGGATGAAGCATAACAAAAAGCAATGGGCTTGGGTCCTAGTAAAAAGGAACTTTCTAGAGAAGACGTGGATAGTTACGAATACGCAATCCGCAGCGGCAACTTATCTGTAGAAACAATGCCGAAAGATTATTGGAACAACTATCGCCTTACGATGGAAGCACTGAAGACAAGTGGTCTCAATTTGCAATACGCCCCCAGTTCCATACAGAACAAGATTTGTCATGTTCTTACGGCAGTAGGCAACACCCCGGAAAGCATAAAATTCGCGTTCCAACCCCACGAGAAACACTTGAGACAGCTGGAGGAGGTAATTTCCAAGCATCCCGAAGCCTTTGCTCACCTGGATGACGGGTTGCGTTCGAACAAGCAATTCATTTTTAAGATGCTGAACACTAAGAATGTGAATGGTCGTGACATTATTACTCGACACATGTCACTGGAACTGCGAAGCGACCGTGCATTTCTTTTGCAACTCATTGAGAATACAAAGGCAATGACACAATACTATTCATGTATTGACCTTGAGTATGTATCGGAATCGCTTCGAAATGACGAGACTATCGTTATGCACTGTGTCTCAAGAAATCGCGAACAGATCAACCACGCAAGCGAATCCCTTCAGTCCAACCCCGAATTCGTTGGAAAATTGATTATGCAGAATCCTCGCGTCTTGCTTTCTACCAGGGACGATGTCGCGCGTTTGGTAGATATAAACTGTCTCAAGCAGGCTATCAGAAAGAATTCTGTTTACGTATTCCGGTATATGCCTCCCTTTGTCCAAGACCACCCCGAATTGGTTGAACTGCTTTTGGACAAGGACATCTCCCAGTTCAAACACATCAGTGACCGTTTCCGTGCAGATCGCGTCCTTGCAACAAAGGTGGTGCGCAAAAATATGGCGATGCTGAGGCACGTTCATCGTTCGCTGCTCACGGATCCTACCTGGCTACGATGTGCGCTGGGAGATTCGGATGAGAATCTGAGGAATGCGTATCTGGAAATATTCACCAAGGATCCCGAAGCCTTTTACCACTTGATGGATACGGATCCAGAACCACTGAAAGTCATATACAAAGTGCTAATGCAAGAGGATCAGAGCGTTCTGAGTACCCTTGTGCAGAGATATCCGACGAATCGTCCATTGCTACTCCAAGCCATCGACTGTGATCCGAGCGTATATCAGTACGCAAGCGTACCGCTTCGCGCAAACCTTGAGATTGCGCTTACCGTCATTTCCCAGTCGATCGAAATGCTAGCGTATGTAGACGAACTCCTGGTAGAAAGCCGAGTCTTTCTTCTGAAGATCCTCGAGCGTGACCTTGTAATTCCGGACAGCTATTTCGACCGTTTCAGCGATGATGCGGAACTTATGCAGATGTATATTCAGAAAAGTCCGGTGCATCTCAATAGGGTGAGCAATCGACTGAGGGATGATCGAGGTTTTATTCTAGCAGTCGTACGGGACAATGGGATGGCATTCCTTCACCTCCCTATCAAATGGAAAAGTGATGCCGAGATATGCCATCTCGCTATCAAAACGTACGGTTTCGTATTCACAAAGCTACCCCACGATCAACGTGGAGATCGAGAGTTGCTTTTGGAGGCAGTCTCAACGTACCCGTCTGCAATACACAGTGCGGTCGGTGAACTTCGAAACGACCGGGAGTGCATCCGCCTCGCCATCGAAGCTCATATTGCGAAACATGGTGATACGAAAGAATCGGATTGGTTCTGGAACGAGTACGTGAAGGAGACTCGTATCGGAAAACAGGTGGAACGCTGGCAACTGGAAGATCCCATCAATCGAAAATCCTTCAATATGCTGTGTCTTCATGCTCAATTCATCTCGTATCCTATCATGGATGAATCTCCCCCCAATGGGTTCCCAGATTTGGGGTGGTACTACTGTGAAACCCTTTGCACCTTTTAAGAAAAGGTGCGCCAAAAAGTCTTCTTTTAGGATAATTCTTTTTGAGTGCTTTGCACCTTTTAAGAAAAGGTGCGCCAAAAATGATGCTATTAGAATGATTTCTTAGGATTTGGGACCTTCTAGAAACGGGGGCAAACTTTTAAGAAAAGGTGCGCCAAAATGATGCTATTAGAATGATTTCTTAGGATTTGGGACCTTCTAGAAACGGGGGCAAACTTTTAAGAAAAGGTGCGCCAAAAATGATGCTATTAGAATGATTTCTTAGGATTTGGGACCTTCTAGAAAGCGGGGGGGCAAACTTTTTAAAGGTCTCTTCCATGGAAATCCTTTTGGCCCTACCTTTTTTAAAAGGTAGTAGTAGATGGCCCGGAGGCGCAGGAACATCCGGTCGTGCCGCTCCAAGAAGGCCTGTATCATGCGAATTGTCAAGGCATATGGGCACCGGAACTATGAAGCAACCCACCGAGGTAAGCCAAGGGTGAAGGACATGTCCATCGTGGGGAAGTTTACGAGAGGTTCGGATTTGCTGAAGTATAATTTTACGGTGAGGCAGCTTCGCGCAATCTGTGGTCAGTTCTGCTTGGAGAAATCGGGGAGCAAGCGCGAGATTCTGGTTGATCGCATCTGCTCTTTTATGGACCTGACGCGAATTGTCGTTCGGGTCCAGGGCATCGCTCGGGGGAGGACGGGCGGATCATCAACTACACGGATGAGATGGCGCGGGTGTTGGACATCCGCCCGGGCGATGAGTTCGGATACTTTAAGGGCCAGGTCAACCTGAATAACCACTTCCAGCAGAACCTCTCCAAGGCCATGCGTGAGTGGGCAGGCCTCGCCGAGGATGCGAAGACCACCCGATCGGACGTCACGGACATGCTGGTGGAGTACGCGACCGAAAAGGGCCTGCTCGAGGTGACCAAGGATGGCGACCGGCTCTTCACCATGGACGCGACCCTCGCGGGTCTTGTGGGCGTGGCCGAGGGCGAGGTTCTTGAGTACTTCGCCATGCAGGGGAAGCTTAACGTCCACTGGGGCCACTCGGTGACGCCGGAGCTGGCGAGTTGGATGAAGGTCAAGAAGAACTCGAAGGTACCGCCACACGACGCGATCATGAGCATCCGGGACTACGCCACGGGCGCGGAGCTGATCGAGGGGGACACCATCACCGTGGACGCATCCCTGGCCGGGCTTTTCGGAGTCAAGGAAGGCGCGAAGATGCTGATGACCCAGGTGTGCGATCGGATTCAGGGATTCTTCGAGATGAAGACCATCTACTGAGCACCTTTTGGAAAAAGGTGCGCCAAAAAGAAATCATTTTTTTTCCTCCCGCAGCCGCGGGCCAAAAGCTTAACCAAAAGTAACTTTTGGAGAAAGGTGCGGCAAAAATAGAGAACTTTGGGCGTGCATCTGGCAGAAAAACGTGCACAAACAAAAGCATGAATCGAGATAGAGGGTGGCGCGAGGTCGGCGCCGGGTTGGCGCGACTCAGGGAATTCAGACTCGACCTTCACACGTCCATATCATGATTCCGGACAGTTTCTGTTGTCCGACTCTTTCGCGGAAGCTTTGAAGAAGTCCGTCTTCCGTGCTAAGTCTTTCTACTTGTGTCTCGGATCGAAAATCGAATACGAACCTATGTGTCCAGGGATGCAACGTCTTGTGGATGGGGTTGACGGCCTGACAAAAATGTTGATCCCGTTGACGATGGATGAGTGTTTTGGAATTCTCCGAGTGCCATAACTTGGCTGCAATGCTCAACTGAGAATCGTATTTGTAATCGCCATCCCAAAGTACGTGGAAACCTTTAGAATGGTGCTTGTCATATATCTAATGCACAAAGACACCATCACGAAGCGTCTCGGCATGGCTACAAAACCATTCCCCGGCGTACTCGAGGAAGTAGAGAAATGGAAGCAGTTCTGCAGTCCCTTTCGTATGCTTGGATGGACCTTCGCCGAGAAAAAGCTTAGTGTCTGCGTGACGGATGGATGTTGTGACAGAAGGCACTCAATTGGTTTACTCCGCTGTAGCAATCTAGATATAATCATTTAAGATTTAGTCCTCATTTCATTGGCCTTAGTCACACCTGCCGGCATGGGGTTGCTTCTTAGGTCCAATCACAGACATTGATTCACGTGACGCTGCGCACTCGGGCGAATCATGGATGTCGTTCCCCAATCCGTTCCGAACGATCATATCTTTCCTTGCTCATTCTTTGGTTCCTTTGGACCCATTTCTCATCCCTCCGTCGCTTGAAGAGTTCCACGCGCCTCTCTTTCGTTTCACCACCCAAACACGTCACGTGGCTCCAGTTCGAGGTCAAGCTTTGCACAGCCTCCTGACCTTTTGTCGATGAGCTCCATGTCTGAGATCTTTGAGGAGTATCTCCGTCGTGCGCGCAGCCAAAATGAAGATCTTCCGCGCAAAGGACCGCCAACAGCAGACGACTTTCAGGCACTCGACGACTTGATAAATGAAGACCTTGAGACAGATCCGCGCGAAGGCCTGAAAGTTGCCGAGGCCGCCATACAGCGCCTTGATGAAATGAGCGATGATGTCGAATGGAAAGAGAAATGGAGATCCGAGTTCACTGAAGACCTTGGCTGGCTTCATGAAGCCCTTGAACAGCCCGATCGCGTTGCCCACGGCAACCGCCGAAGCACGCTACGGGACAGCACGGCATCCTCAACAACGCTTTTGATTTATGATACGCAGACTGCTTTCGGTGAAAAAGCTGTAACCCAACGTGCGTGGAAGACTGGGAGTCCGGTCATAGTCTGGGGCGATGGACATGAGGAAGACATCCCCTTGCTACTGAGCGAGCACGTTCTGACGAGCAAGCTGAAATGGTTGGAGGCGAAGGACAACCCGCGCTTGAAATCGCTAGTGGATCCATCAAGGACGGGGATTACCCGTGTGTTGGAACTCAAGAATGGCGTCACAACGTATTGGGGCACTCCGGGCATCACAGTGGTAATCGTGACGGATGCTTCTCCGCCTGAGGAGTGGCATCTCAACGCTTGCGCAGTCCTTCGCGTCAAGGACCGCAAAATCCTAGAGCAGATCGGCCATGCATCCTACCCAGATCTTAGAATTACGCAACGAGGCGAGTACAATGGGTTCGTCGCGGCAACGTGCAAACTTATCTGCCTTCTCACAGCTTTCGAAGGCTTCTGCTTCTGGTACGGGGAGCCTCTGCGGGCACAGGGTGTTCTTGTGTATACCGGTCTCAGGGCCTGCATGTTCACTTGCTACTATTGGACGGTGGGCGAGCCAGGACAGCGCATGGAGCATCTCTACTGGGAGGTTCTGCAGCAATGGTGTGGCAGGCCGTATATGTGCAGCATGAGGTCAGAAGTGAACTGGGCCGACGTTGTACGAACCGTTCTCGGGATCCTTTGTCCGGGACCAGCTGCAATCCCTGGCATTTGGGCCCTGGGGCTCTTCTGGGTGAAACGGACAAAGAACGCCGATATGCGGCACGCCTCCATGTTTCTTGAGGAGATCTCTGCCAAGAATCCAGGAATGTGGTTGTCAGGTGGGCCGTATCGTGCGTCGGAGATCAGCTCGTTTATGTATGGAGGACACGCAGAGCAGATGGTAGGCGGCGTCCTGCGCGGGGCTGCCATACGGTCAGGCAGCAAACCTGTCACGCTGCTTGCGAATGCCTTGAGCGAGAGTTTGGATCTATTTTACGCCGTATGGAATCTAAGCATCGTGAACTTGATATTCGGTCCCGCGAGCGACCTTCTGGAGAGACTTGGTATCGTTGAAGACGGGGGGCACTATCTTCGGCCTATTGTCGGGACGATGACCCTTCTCAGTGACGAGATGTACCATGTCTTGGTCTGGGTCCTGACCCTGGCAAGCTGTCCAGCAGAAGGCCTAGCGAAAGTACTCTTGGACCGACGGAAGCTCCCAGGTGCCGACACGTGGAACGAGGCGAACGAGAAACCCGAAGTCCTCTTTGGGCTGTGTTCGCGTGAAACCGTCCGCACTAGATGTGGCATCACGTCGTGCAAAGGCACATCCCGGCTTGAGCTAGCAGAACACTCCATGGGTGGCCTCCTCAAGAAGCACCTGAAGGTCTGCAGGAACGGAGGAACTGGGCTGATGGCTTGTGGCCTCGACATCGGCAGGTTTGTGCCAGTTGGGTATCGTGGATCAGCGGGTTCAGCCTGGTTTATGAGGCAGCTCCAACCGGCCTTATCAGTGGTCTGCCGACCGCCTGATGGACCGATGTCTTCTCGATACCATATACTGCACCGGCCGGGCCAATGCCCACCAAGGGATGAGGTCGAACGCGTGGTAGGCCGAGTCTCACAGTACGAGAATCAAGGCAACACTGACGTAAACGTGATTGCAGCGGTCGGTTCCACAAGCACGTTCGCATGGGTTCTCTGCCCTACTGGGGAAAGTACATTCCAGGACCACGTCGAGGTCTTCAGACTCGGTGGGAAAGTCGACACGAATGTTGAAGGTACAGTTCCAGACAGTTCTGAAGCTGCAGCTTTCCCTTTCGACCATGATGAACCATCGCAACACATAGATAATCGAAGGAGGGTACATACTTGGCAGAAGAGGAAGAAACTGGACAGACAAGGACGGATCTGGATTCGCAATGACGATCCGTCAGTCCTGGGTACGATTAGCTTTCTCCTTCCGAGCCTACTCGCGGTTGGTATAGCCTTCCTCGTCTCAGGCTACTGCTACGGCAGCGACGACGGTGCGTGTGACGCTTCCTTCTCCTGCAAGGACCACAAAGGCGATGGCTGGTTTGAGGAGCTATGGTGCCTTACTCCTTTGAAACTTTTGAAGGCATACGTCTTTCTCGTCGAGATCGCGGTTGCCACGGCATACGAAATCAGCGCTGTCGGGAGTCTTACGAGGATCCTGTTGTGCAATGGGTGTGGCCTGTGCCGAGGACTGAGTTATCACCAGCCGGAGGACTTTTTCGCCTGGCGTGCTTTTGTCGAACCAGCATTGGGAGCCTTCTTGTTTCCCTGGGTGGGCTCATTGTTTGCTTTCATGGTTCTCGTCGAAGTTGCGCTAGTGCGACTTGGCTGGCTGGGCGAGCCTGAAGAACGATACGACGCTGAGGACGGTGCTCGGATAGATCCAAATCACTACGTCGCTCGAAATGCAACGATGAATTGGCTGAAGACCGTGCCGCTGCTGGGGTTTCCTATCTATGATTACGCTGTTAAGGGTCGTCATGAGAGCTTTCGACACGTAGGAGACCAAGCGCAGCTGCAAGATGCTCAAAGTGGAGTTACGTTCAAGGAAGTGGTTGACGTGATTGATTTCCCAGCCACACGGCGACCTAGGAATCCTGAAGGTTTGGGAGGCGGTGGAGATACCATCGCCCGACCTATTCAGCCTGATCTTAAAGATGGTGCAGGTGGGGAAGCCCTACTTGTGAATGAGACAAGCGACGGAAGCGAAACCAAGCTCGATGCAGCGATCCCTCCGACACCATTGAATGCAGAAACCAAGCCGGACAGTCCCGCCCCACCGAGGAATCCACTTGAGACCCGCGCCAATACTCCAAGCATGCGTGAGACCGTCACAGACATCCAGCCTGGCGTCGCATCTGCGAAGAGCTCAGTTGCCAGCAAAGACGACGAGAACGAATGCAAACGCCGCTCTTCTGATGGTGGAGGTGCATCCAAGCAGCGCATTAAAGGATCGGCCCTTGAAGAAGCCGCAATGAGTGAGGCAAAAGGGTGATTGATCACAATTGAATCGAATGAAAGGCTTAATATTTGCTTGGAGCCTTCATGGAAGCAATGACCATCGGAACACAGCCTCCGACTGATCGTCTCAACTCCTCCATATTGTTTGGCGAACATAGGACTCGTAAAACTCTGCAGACCAAGAGAGAATCTCTGCAAGTAGCACAGACCACGCTACAAATTCAGCTATGCACCGACTACGCTGAAAGCAGCCCACTTCTCGGGGTTGTGTGCGTTGATGAGATCGTATAACTCATCTCTAAGCTCTGTGATGTACTCAATACTCTCCCCGGCGATTCTCAAGGCCTTGCGTTTGTCTTTGCACTTTCTCAACAAGTCCGAAAGGTCGAGAGTCTCGGATTCTCCCAATTGTAAGGCTTCAAGGACTCGCTTAACAGTTTCCGTCTTCCGGAGATCGAGATTTAGCCAATCGCGCACCGTCTTCGCCCAAGCCTCTGTCACAGGCATTTTCATATGCAGCACTTGATTTGACGAGTCCGCTGGATCCAACTCCTCAAGGTGCACCCAGTTGTTGTAGAACAGCTTCATGAGCTCGCAAGCGCAGAAATCATCCACCTTCCACAGGCTCATGATCACCGAGTCCGCGCCGGAAAGCGTGAAGGCACGGGCTAGGCCCAGGACTCCTTCAGCCATGGACTCACCCAAGCCGGTATCGCACGCAGATAGGACCACCAAAGGAGTCCGCAGCTTGATGCTCGCGACGTCGTTAGCAGTTAGCACCGCGTTCTCGTGGCTGCTACCGCACAGCGCAATCCAACTACGATCGCCCACTTGCGGATCCACAAAGCCGTGGGTCGCGAGGTGCACGATGCCTTTCGTGCCTTTCGTGCTTCTAAGGCATTCCGTGACCATGTCTTTGGTTGCGCGGTTCCCGACCAAGACCTCTCCTTCCGGCACACGAAGCATCGAAGCGACGGCTCGTGCCTCACGTTCAGCATACCGCAGAGGCGTCAATGACTCGGAGCGGCGTCGAAGCAAGCGACTCGGGGGCACTCGCATGCGCCGAACCACTTGCTCTCGGTGGACCATGGTGGAGCTTCTCAAGTCCTGCCCCTTCGCTTCGTGTTGTCCTCCATCGTCTGTTTGACTTTGCTCCAGTACCACTTCATATCGTCCATCTTTGTCTGGCGTACCATTCACAACAGTGCCCTTCGGGTGGGAACTGCGATGCGGTGCGTCAAAGTTCAGGAAGTCATCCTCAAGGACCGTCACCTCGTCACCCTTGACAAAATAGGGGTACCAATCCTCCTTCGGGATGTGCACCGCTTTTCCAAGCTCTTGAACATGTACGGACCCAGTGCTTTCCGAATCGGCAAGAGCGTTGGCATGCATCCATTTGGCGCCAACCTTCACACGGACAACATCACCAAGCAAGCTGTCCCAGCTGCGCAGTGTCACCTCACACTCCACATTCTTGCCGGCGGTTTTGTCAGCAAGACCAGTGACGATGCAGTCCGCGCCAGCACACAAAGCGCCTGCGTCGTACCTATCAGCGCTCGGTGGAAGGAGAACCACAGCTTCGCCCACGTTCAAGACTTCCAGTGCTTCTTCCTCCAGCACAGGGAACTCGGGGACCCAACCAGAGTAGTCAGGGTTGCCGACCACAACACTCGATGCAAGATCCGTTATATCCGATCTACTTTCCCGTTCTAGAAGATGGTTGAGAACACGTAGCGAGGGAACGACGGACACAACGAAGTCTTGAATCAGGTACTGGCCATCGTCATTCTGCAGCGCCGCAAAGGGGACCTTGGACATGCCTGCTGCAGTGTCTGGCAACAGAATCAATCGTGTGGCACCTTGCAGCAGATCTTTGATGGGAGCAATGTAGAGCTTGTACAGCGCCTTCAAGTCCATTGTCGAAACGCCATTCCGGCCTCTGCTAGCTGCAGACCGGATGCTCTCTGGTCGCCAGCTGAGGTCCAGACCGCGCTGCTCCTCGCCTCGCACAGAAGAGTGTGCCTCCTTCGCGTCTCTCGAGCCTTCCACTGCGTTCTCAAGTACGCCTTTGAATATGATCTGCACGACATCATGGATACCCACCGATCTGTGCTCGCAAATGTTCGCTGCACTGCCTGTGTGCGCTTCCACTTTCTTTATCACGTAGATACTCACACTTGCAGTTGCGGCGACATGAGAATAGACGATGATGGCACTGCCAGTTCTCTGGGCGTAGTCCTTCAACAAATCGAAGTTGGGCAAAGCGTCATGATCTTGATCAAATGCTTTGAACAGACCTCGGGCTCGCCAGGCGTCTGCAGCTAGCATGGCCTTGTTGTACTCGCCAATTTCAAGGTACGCACGTTCTAGCGCCTTAGACGTTCCCTGCTGGCTTTGCAGAAATGTTGCTTGCTCGCGACCACTTTCCAACGTGTCCCAGATCTGCCGGAAGCAGGCTAGACTCTGCTCGTAGTACTCGATGGCGCGCCGGGGCTCGCCCAGGTCCAAGTAGCGGTTGCCGAGGTTGTTAAGCGTCGATCCTTCGCCACGGCGGTCCTGCGTCTCTTTCTTGATCTCCAGGCTCTGCTCGTAGTACTCGATGGCGCGCCGGGGCTCGCCCAGCTCGGCGTAGCAGTTGCCGAGGTTGTTGAGCGTCGCTCCTTCGCCACGGCGGTCCTGCGTCTCTTTAAGGATCTCCAGGCTCTGCTCGTAGTACTCGAT
>JAAMXY010002490.1:0-10246 GCA_019677205.1 Pinguiococcus pyrenoidosus
GCAGAGGCGGAGCCGCTGGCCGCAGGAGGCGCAAAGGAGGCGCCGGAAGACGAAACGGTGATCTCGCACAAGTCGATCAAGAAGCTGCAGGAGCGAGTCGACAGCATGCAGAAGGAGCGCCAGGACAACATCCTCAAGGATGCCGAGCTTCTCGACGCGGCGGAGACCAAGCTGCTCGAGAGCGAAGCGCTGGTCATGCGTCTCGAGGTGCAGCTGGAGCAGAAGATCGCCGCGACGGAAGCGCTGGAGAAGCGCATCTCTGGCTTCGAAGAGCAGCTCTCGACGCTCACGGCGGAGTCCAAGACCATCAGCGACGAGCGAGACACGCTGCAGGCCGCAAAGGTCGAGCTGGAGCAGCGCATTGAGGAGCTGCAGAAGAAGCAGCAGGAGGCCGAGGAAGAGCAGAAGCAGCTCCGCTCCACGATGTCCGCCAAGCTCGACGAGACGCAGAACCAGGAGGCCCGCCTCGCCGAGCAGAACGAGGAGATCGACGCGTTGAAGCAGAAGGTGGAAGAGGCAGAACAGCAAAGCAAGACGCTCCGGGAGGAGATGCAGAAGGCGGAGGAAGCCGCGTCCGCGAAGATTCGCGAGGGCGAGGAGAAAGAGCAGCAGAAGTCCCAGGAGCTGCTGTCGAAGGTCGAGCAGCTGGCGTCCTTTGAGAAGGAGTGCGAGCAGCTGAAAGAGCAGGTGGTGCGCCTCGAGGAGGAGGCGGCGAAGAAGTCCAGCGCTCTTGAGAACCTGGAGGAGGAGAAGAAGGACCAGCAGTATCAGCTGGAGGCGCTGCAGGAGGACAAGGCGGCGCTCGAGGAGAAGATCACGTCCATCGAGAAGGATCTCGCCGATACGACGGCCACCCTCCAGGAGACGAAGGAGACGGTGGAGCAGATGCGGCAAACGTTGCAGCAGTCCGAACAGATGGCCTCCTCCAGGCTGTCCAACCTGGAGTCCCTGCAAGAGAAGTTCTCCTTCAAGGCGAAGGAAGTGCAGGAGCTCGAGAAGGAGAGGAGCAGCTTCTCGGAGGAGCTCCGTCGAGCCAACCAGGCCAACGAGACGTCCATCACGACGTACAAGGAGCAGCTGGAAGACCTCAAGCGCCAGCTGTCGGAGGAGTCCGAGCGGACGCTCGCGCTCCACGTGCGGAGCTTCGCCAAGTGGATTCGGAAGCAGGGCATCAACATCAACGCGTCCTCCCGCTACGCAATAAAGTTCACCGAGAAAGGCGTGATGACGCCGGAGGCCCTCGCCGAGAAGTGGCGCATGGACAAGCAGATCCAGGCGCTCCTCACGGACGCGAAGGCGTCCGAAATCGAAGGAGAGGGGCTTCCCGAGGCGGGGGTTCCAGAGGTGCCGATTCTCTTCGACGTTGTGCTGAACGTGATCCACCGCCAGGTCATCGAGAAGGGCCTCCGCAACATCACGAAGGCCAAGTATCAAAAAGTCCAGGTGAAGAACCTCAGCAGGCACCCGAAGCGGGGCTGGCAAGCCGTGCCTGCGGGCGCCGATGCCTCGAGAAGAGCGGTGTCGTCGCGGAAAGCGTCGCCCTACCAGACACAGCCCAAGGCGAAAGCAGCCATGTCGTATCTGGACGTCGAGGTCCCCATGAGGCCGCACTCTGCCCCTGGATTCTACAACACGGCGCCCGCGTCGGTACCTGGGAAGGATTCCGTCCTGATCGTGCCGCCAAACACAGCGGACGGCATTCAGCTGAACGTGGATGGCACGCAGGTCTGGCTCGGGCAAGTCCAGAACGGGCAGGCCTCGATCGCGGAGCGCATGGCGGCGACCCTCGCCAAGTCTGAGCGCTCACGTCTGATGTCGGAGAAGCTCACCTTCAAGGCACGGGCGCGCCTCAATGCCACCCACGCCGCGTACGTGGCCATGCGCGACCAGCTCCTCAAGAAGATCCGAGAGGTGTCGGAGCAGGAAGAGAGGGCCCAGCACGAGCGCAAACGCCTGGAGCAGGCGCTGCAGGAGCAGCGGCTGTACACGGCTCAGGTTGAGGCCGCCCTCGCGAAGGCAGCGGAGACCTCCCAGCAGAAAACCGTGGCGCTCGGCTCCGAGGCGTCTGCCAACCGGGCCATGAAGCGGGAACTCCGATCGCTCCGCGCGGCGCGGGCGAAGCAGGAGGAGTCGCTCAATCGCGAGAAGAATCGCAACCACAAGACGCAGCTCAGCCTCCGAACGGAGATTCTCACTCTTTGGATGTGCAACCGCGGCGTCGACCAAGCGTCGGCTGCTCAGTACGCCAAGGTCTTCGTGTCCGAGGGATACATCACGAAGCAGCACATCGCCTCGCTACGGTCTCGGGACTTGCACGCCATCATCCACGATCCCATCCACCGCTCCTACATTCGAGCGTCCACGGAGGGTGACGGCGGCGACTTCCCGAACCTGGGAGCAGGGTACGCTTAAGTGGAGATTCGGTTGACGAGGAGCTGTGTCAGGGTTTGTCCGTCGACAGACAACACTTTTCCGACGGCTGCCAGGCAGTCGCGTACTCTTGTTGTGAAAAGCACCTGCCGATAAGGAGTTCCCAAAGATGCCCGAATAGATTACTTTGCATGGGCTCCCCCCGGCCTCAGCCAGTATGGTGGCTCGATCGATCTTCCTGCATAGTAGCTGTTCCCGTCGCAATCATTATTTCTTCTTCCATCGGCTTGGCGGACAAGTGTGACGGCTCACCTTCCCAACACGGCATCGAGCACCGCGTTGGTCCGTGCTGCAGCAGCGCCCGTGGCGCTCGTTTGCGGCTGCTCAAGACTTCCAGATTCCTTCCACCTTGAGTTGCGTCGTTACACGAGGTGCGTCGTTAGATTCGACGCGATCGATTCGCTACGCGCCGCTCCGCCAGACGTACTTCAGAATGTCCTCCGCGATGGAGCAGACGATGGGATAATGCACATGCTCCGGCTGCGGTGCGTGGTCCAGCGGCTCCTGCATCACGCAGGCGAGGCAGGAATGACTGGAAGGACCCGCATGACAGGCCGAAGCAATGGCCGTTTCCCTTTTCTTCGCCAGGAGGGTTGCGCCCCTGCCGCTGAGGTCCACATACCTGGGCACCTTCGAAGGAGGTGAAAACTGGCGAATCCTCGGTGAAGCAGCTGAAGCGCAAGGTGCCGAGAGGCCCCACGATCTCGATCTCGTCCATCCTGGGCGAAACGTCGCGGATGCGATGGGCAGGGGCATCATCGCCTCAGCTTTCCGGGAACTTTGCGGTTGCGAGCAGGTGCCGACCAGACTATATACCCGCTTGCGGGATGGCCTTACCTTTCTGCCGCAGCAAAATTCCAGCTGCCGCTCACGAGGATACCATCTTGTGTCGAGGCGATGAGACGGACGTTGTCCTCGGCAGGAATCCTGGAGCATGGAAGTTGTTCTTTGCGTTGGACGAGCTCGTGACTTTCATTTCATGTGCGTGCTTGTGGCTGCGTTTCTCTATGCATCGCCCAGACGTCGACAAGGACTGCACCTTTCATGCGAACTCCGTGGCCCGCCTCCGTCAGGGCTTGGCGCCGGGGCAAGGCGGCTTGCAACGCCATGGACGTCCTGCAGCGGACCAAAGAGCCTGCGCGGGCGCCGCTCGTTAGCTTCCCTTCACCCGCCGAAGGCCACATGACGCACGTCTCCTCCAAGACGCTACCAGTCGACAATGTCCAGCTGATGCGACGCCAGGTCCACGAAAAGCCCGCCGCCCGCAATCTAGCGGAAAGAGATCCGATTCAAATCCTCGATGTCTTGGGCATCCCGCAATGGATGTCCTGCGGCTTGCGAGAGTTTGGCAGTGTCACCTCGGGATCGACTCTCCAGTCGAAGGCTATGGGCTTTCCCGGCACGTATCGCCTCTGGGTCAGGCGAATGCGCACTTCGCTGACAGGTCCCACGCGCGGTAGATTCTCTCTGACGGCCAAGAACTTGGGCAGATACCTTCGGTAGTATCCGCAGAATAGCGGCAGGCCTTTCTCCGCGAAGGCCTGGACGATTTGCTCGGCTTCTTCATACTATGCAGAGCTTCCCGTGAGCCCTCCCTCGCCAAAGTCCAATAGAGAGGCCTCTCTGCTACGCTTTCATCAGCCAAGACGTACCGTCCGAGCCAAGGGCTTCTCGACGTAGGCCGCCTTGCCATGCGCACAGGCCAGCATGGCGAAGTGGAAGTGCTCCCGGGGGGGAGTGGCGATGTAGACCACGTCCACATCTTCCGCCATGATCAATGCCTCGGCAGACGGCTCCACTCGGATGCTGTAGCCAGCCGTCTCGGAGTGCCGCTGCGCGAAGCTGCGGGCTTTGTCCTCATTGCGGCGGTAGATGGCAACGAGTTGGCTGTGCGGAGCCTTGTAGAGCGCCGGGCCGCTTTTCTTCTCCGTCACGGAGCCAGGGCCAATGATTCCAAAGCGGACGGCTGGAGGGGTCCTAGTAGCCATTGCGTAGTGAGACAGAGCCTGCGTGAGGCCCAAGACGCCGAGGACGCGCCGCATGAAGGTTTGGGTTTGGTATCTGCGCTGTACGACGCGAGGGAAAGGACGTGTCGATGGACTTCCGCTGAAGTCTATATGATCATCTCACCAGTGCTGGCATTCAACCAATGGATGGCCTTTGGCAGTATCCGTCGCCGGGCTGGGCTGGTGCGTGGGTCTGTCCAACACGCTGGGTGGCGCGCGCCACAGGTCCCCCCTCTTTCCATTGCGGCGTCCGACCGCTTCCGAAAGCCCTCCGTGGCCGGAGGCGCAGCTGCTTCGGCGTCCGCAGTTGCTGCGCCGTCCCACAGCGGACGAATTCCGGAGGCGCCAGAAGAGCGAAGGAGAGCGAGGAAGACCGGATGGAAGACGACGAGTCCGGGAGACCGCGGAATCCGGCGAGAGCCTCTGAGCCGCCGGCGTCTCTCAGCAAGGAAGATGTGCGGGCGGTGGCGGACATTCGAAGGTGGAGACGCGCCGTCTGCGTGCGTCACGCGGCCGGAAGCGCGCGCTCGCGCTGACGGCAGTTTCTGCCGCAGGAACGTCTGGACGGCGGGCTTTCGAGGACTGGCCTTGGGCACGATGGGGGGCGTCGGAGCAGTCTTTGCGATACGAAAGGTAGCGCTGGCCTTGGCCGCAGGCTCTGCTGAGGCGGCAGACGTTCACGATTCCCTCCCACACTTTCGACGCAGCTGCCGCTGGAGAGATACGGACTGGGGTTCCTGCGGCGTTATCGCTCGAACAGCCATGCCATGGTGATCGTGATGGCGTCCGGGGCGATGCTGAGCTTCTGGAGGTCCTATGTCGCAGGCCGCGACTCGATGTACCTGATGGACCCGCTGTTGGAGCGCACGCGGTACAAGTCGATGACGCCGTACCAGAAGGCCATCCACAGCGATCGCTATGGCTTTGGGGAGGAAGAGGAGATGATGCGCAAGATGGACGAATCTCACAGGTAAGCAGGGCGATGCGGTGCAGGGCGATGCTGCCGAGGGCAACACCAGTGCAGGGCGGGATCCGTACAAGGCGAGGAGGGAGCTGTGAGAACGTGCGGATGACAGCAAAGCAAGGACAGGTGGCAAGAAGCTGATGATGTTGTGCGTCTTCGGAACGATGCAGGGCTCGGCTGGGTGAGATCTCAAGACATCCGTGAAACGCGATTCTGTCTTCTCCACTTGATCTCTCCCCTCGCGTTTCTTTGTGTTGCGGTCCCTCTATTGCGTCCTGTCCAGCGACGCTTTAGCGACGCTTTCAGAAGCTTGCTGTCGATCCCTCCTTCCCCGGTACTGTCCAGAGCTGGGTGTTGTTGTTGCTGCTGCTGCTTCTGTCCAGAGCTGGGTGTTGTTGCTGCTGCTGCTGCTGTCCAGAGCTGTCCAGGGCTACTACACGAAGAGTTACGCGAAAAGGCTACCCTCGAGGCAACACGCCCCAGCACACCTTCACTCGTTCCCTCCGCCCGTCCGCTCCCTTCCCCCCCAAAACCTTGAGGCCACAAGGGAACGCACAGGTACTGGCGTTTTCATTTTTATCTATTGTATAGCGCTCCGCGTTCGGAACTGAACTGTCCAACTGCCCTTTCCTGTCGAATGCAGAGCCCGCGGCCACAAGGTTGCGCCTTTGCAGGAACCGTTGAATCACTGTGGCTGGGCGGTCTCCGCGGGCCACAGTGGCGGCCAGGAAGCCGTTGCTCTATTCTGCCAGTAAACGCATCTCCAGGTCGCGGCCGCTGTCGCAGGCGTTCATAGGGCAACCATGCGTGCTCCGGATTCCTACGGAATTGGCACGTTCGGGCGCGCAAAGGCCTCCAATAGGCCGGCGGAGGTGGGCGCGGTGATCCTTGTGGTTGGCTGACGGTTGACGACGTGGGGATTCTGTGACCTTGATCACCCCAACTATGCGACGTCACACTCTAGGGCCATGCAATGGCTTGCGCCGGGATCCGGAGCGTCGGTGCATCCAGCGCTTCCGTTGTTTGCAGGAGAGGTTGCGGCCCTCGCGCCCTATTGGGAAAAGGGGGCGTGTTCCGAACGGGATTACTGGGCCAATGGAAGTTCAAGACAGGGCACCGCTGACTGTAGCAGAGCGCGATTCTGCGCTCGTTCAGAATTGCCGCGGCTCATTGGGCGACCGCGTCACCGTGACGAAGACTTGAGAAAATGGAGCTTATCGGCCAAAAAACTGCCCGACGAAACTTCTGCCGTTGAGCTGCTGACAGTTTCCCCAAGCGTTTGCATGAACTGCCGAATCAAAAGCCGTCTAGATATTCCGATTGCGGAGCCCATGAACTTGCATCCAATCCGCGCGCCAGCATAGCAGCGGCTTCTTCAAGACCGTTGTGCATGGGATGGCGCCTTCGCGGTTTGAAGGAACTGTGTATTGGGTCTTTGGATTCTTTTTGGCATCTGCCGCCGCCAGCCATTGGTCGGCTTAAATTGAAACCGGCCGGATGCAATTTGGAATTCTTCGCTTTCAAATCCGTTTGGATCATCAACATTTCAGCTTCGGAACAGCTGCTCAAGGCGCTGTGCTATGGCCGGCCAAAATTTTTGCTTGGCTCCCAAATATGCGGTATCGCTGCGAAGTTAATTCCTACAGGTAAGCAGCCCTGCACGACGAGCGCGCCGCACGCCTCATTGACTGCGCCGCCCAGGTCGGTTTCAGGAGTGTAACTTCTACGCGCTCGCGTGCAGATCACCAACCGGTGGTCGCGGGGCGGTGGCGAGCACAGACGCCGATCTTGCGTCGCTGCGTGCCGCGCGCGCTGCTGTGGAGCCGCCGGACCAGGGCGGGCAGGGAACCGATTGCGCACGGAGAGCTGCTTCGTCAGCGCGCGCTCAGGCACCACTCTTGCGCCACGCGGGCAGCGGAGACATCGAGACGCGATGGATGACGGGCAGGTGCGCAAGCGCGACGCAACAGCTGCGCAACTTCCGTTGGGATGCGCAACGCGAAGCTTGACGAAGTGGAAGTTCGGCCAGTGGGGCGTCCACTAACCCCGACCCCGTCGCGCAGACTGCTCGGAGCCTCCCCGGCCGCAACCCGAAGCCGCGAGAGCTTCCAGCCGAGGCCGTGGAGGTGCTCAAGCAGTGGCTCTTCTCGCCGGAGCACTTCCACAACCCCTACCCCACACACGAGGAAACCGCAGATCTTTCGCAACGCACCGGCTTGAAAAGGGTGAGCCCGACGTCACTAGCGCAGCAGACCTGCCAGCTTCTCAACCATCTCGTGCGGCGGCAGATCCAAATCAAGAACTGGTTCGTCAACGCGCGTCGGCGCTGCTGGAAACGAGCCAAGGCCAACCAGCAGAATGCGCTCACCTCGGTAAGTGCCAATCCGAAGCACCATCTCCACCACCTCGGCAGGGCCGCGGAGCTCACCGAGCTGCCTGCGTTGGGCTGCACAGGGTGCGGTGGGATCCGTGCCGGTTGGCACGATGGGCTTCACGACGCCCAACGCCGCGGACCACGAGCTGAGCCTAGCCAAGGGGGGTGGCGTGATGGACATGGCCACCGTCTTCAACGTCAAGCAGGGAGACCACGGCGTCGCGGCGCAGGGCCTCGCGTACCACGCGCTTCCGCAGCACGGCATGAAGCCGGACTACCGCAGCGCGTACCAGGGCGGCGCAGCCGTCAGTGCACTGGGATCGGCCGTCTACGAGGCACAGCCCATGCAGCGGGTGTTCCAGATCCCGCCCAAGTCCACCATGGCGAGCAGCGGGCCGTACCTGAACACCATGCTGTCCATCGCGCCGAAAATGTCCCAGTCCCGCGGTTCCTTCCAGAACGTGACCTTCACCATGCCCAACGGCATGCAGCCGACCTTCAGCATCAGCCCGTCCATGGGCATGGGCAAGCCGCCCAAGAAGGAGGACCTCAAGGCGGCGGGCATGCCCGGCGCCATCAGCAGCCAGGGTGCTACCAACCAGAAGCGGCCGCGGAACCCGAACCAGCCCAGTTGGGCGCGCTACACGCCGATCGAGGACCGCGTCCTGCTGGACTGGGCGAAGACCCACCACTGGAAGTCGCCCAAGGGTGTCAAGCTCTGGAAGGAGCTCAGCCAGAAGTGGTCGACTGTCGCGCCGAATCTCCCGCAGCGCCCATGGCAGAGTTTGCGCGACCGTTACCTCCGGCTGGTCCACGAGAGGAAGAAGAAGGGCAAGGGCGACTCCAAGCGAGCAAAGGTGCGTTCCTTCGGCCTGAACGCGGAACGCGGAACGCGCAGCTTTTCAGTGGTTCCACTTTTCAGCGGTTCCGCTTTTCAGTATTTCAGTGTTTCAGTGTTTCAGCCCTCTGACGCGTCGCCGTGGTATCGATGCCAAATTAGGTTGCCGTGCACGACACGCATGGCGTCGCAGCGTCCTCCGATAGCCGGGGCTCCTCGTCGTCGGCGCTTCAGCTTTTCGCGTCCTCGGATCGGATGTTGCACCCGAATCTCTCCAACAGCACGGAGTCGTACGGGGCCGGGATGCCGACGCGCGCCAACCCCATCGTGGTGAGGCCGGATACGCGCTGTGCCATCTGCAACATCGATTCGTCCATCGAGCCCGTCGACGGGATCCTGCGGCCCTGCGGGCACATCGTGCACGTCCGATGCTTCTTCAAGTGCAACCAGGACTTCGTCCGACGTTCCAGTCAGATGCAGCCGGACGGCGTGGCCGGTGGCGAGTCCGGACCGGTCCCCGTGCCGCGCTGCCCGGTCTGCAACGCCGAGGTGCTCGACTGCGACTCGGTGCAGATCCTGGCGTCGTCGGACAAAGCCGCGCCTCCAGCGGGGCGCGGCATCGTGCAGGCCCTGGAATACCTAGACAAGGTCGAGCCGGTGCCTGACATGTCCGCTCATCCATTCATGTCTGCCTTGCCTTCCAAGTACGAGGAGGATGCCTCGCTCAGAGCAGATGTCAAGGACGGCCAGGACGACGAGCTCTTCGCGCGCTTTGAGCGCGCGAGCATTGATGTCTGGCGCGTCCGGCTCGTGAAGAACACCTGCGCGGAGCTGCTGGCCAAGGAGGAGGCGCGGATCGCTTCGGTGCAGGACCAGCTGCCGGACGACCTCGTCGATCGCAGCGAGCAGATTAAGCAGAACTTCTCAGACGCCTACGCTCAGATCGAGTCGCAGGCGATCTCGCTCGGAAGCTCGTGGCGCAAGCCGCGCTCGGAGAGCATGGACTCGGTTGGCGATAAGCTGGAGAAGGACGTCATGGACGCGGGCAACACCTTCTCGAAGGACTCCATCTCGTCCAGCGTCACGGACAGCTGCGCACCGACCCCGTCGCAGTCCATGGACTTCTTCGGCGGCGGCGCCGGCGGCGCCGCTGGCGGCAGCGAGGGCTTCACCACTACCGAGCAGATGGAGAAGGCCTGCCAGGTGTACGTCTCCTTCGTGGAGCTGTACTGCAACACCATTCATGATTTGCGTCAGATCAAATGAGAAATGAGGCTCCGTTCCGTGACGTCTCAGATCCGTTGGGAAAATAAAGAACGCGAGAATCTGCCGGGGCGCCTGAAGAGTTGGGCACGACCTCCCGGCGAGGGGTACCTTTTGGGATTCATCCGCATGTGTTTAGGTTAATTTATATGTCACGCGGACAGGCTCGGACGGCCTGTACGACTGGGTTGCCTTTTGATCGCCCTATTTTTGTAGCAGATGGAAAACTGCTCACGCTGAGCCGTGCAGCCGCGCTCCCATCGGTCCTGCTGCGCCTGGGCAGTCGGGATTCGCTGAGCTGCAGCACGACGACCGGGCCACCGGTCGAGTCCCCTCGGCCTGCTGATGAGAAGACCAAGCGGGGGGGGGGG
>JAAMXY010002492.1:0-22977 GCA_019677205.1 Pinguiococcus pyrenoidosus
TCAGTTGGCTGTCTTTTAGAAGAAGAAGACATCACACAAACCTTGAGACCTTGAGACCTTGAGATAAGAGATGCCACGATTCCCACGATTCCAGACTGGCAGCGGCGCCCATCCCGAAATCAGAAGGACAGACAAGCACCAAAAATCCAAAAGAGACTCGAAGCTTCAAGCACGCATCCCAGATCCAATGGATCCTTTGGCCCACCTCGCGAGGCTCCTAGGCTACCTGGTAGTTGAAGTCTTGAAGTCTCGAAGTCTTGAAGTCTCGAAGTCTTGAAGTCTTGAAGTCTTGAAGTCTTGAAGTCTTGAAGTCTTCGTCGAACCCGACTCACGGCCAAGCTCGCTCGCGTGTTCCGAGGCCGTTGGCGGCGACGGTGCTTGGTGACGGACGGACGCGGCAGCTGCTGCTGGTATGGGAGCGAAGACGTGGACGAGCTGGACGATCCTGCAAACTCCCGCGTGTCATGGCGGGATAAGGCCGACGGCAGCCGATTCGTTGAGAGAATGGGGTATTCTCGACAAATTCTGGCGCAACGGTTACGGGAGGAATCAACAGCGGGCTTCCGTTGTGATCATTGGGCCCCAATCAGCCCGCCAAAAGCTGTTGTCAGTGGGGTGATTTCCTGTCGATCCTTACGCCGATTGGCCACACCCGGCGGTTTCATGAACAGCTCCACCCTATGGCCAAAGAAGGGTCCTCGATTTTCGCGCGCCTGCCAACCACATCGCCGAAACCCCAATGTTGCGGCGCCTCAACGCGGCCAGCACCTCAACGCCCATTGATTCCGAAGCCCCGCTGCATGAGGACCCGGCCCGTTGATTGACACAGCGATCTTGAGGCCCTTACACACCCGTGTCACAGCTGCGCAATGGTCCGCAGCCCGATTGTTCGCCGCACTGATTCAAACTGCCGTCCACCTTGCGTTTGGCTTGCACTGCGCCCGCTGGGCCCCGGATCCGCCAACTCTTGGGCACGGGCGCTCCCGCGTCTCGAGAAGGTGCCGACAGCAGCTCGTGGCCCCCGGCGTCCACCGCGATGGCGCTGGTGCAGGGCCTGCCGCACCGAGGCGCCAGCCCGCAGTTCTTGGAACGTCGCGCGCGGGTCAATGAGGAGTTCCTGTACCTGGTGCATCTCGTGCGCAAGGCCGAGGAGAGCAAGGAGGAAGCCACGGAGCAGAAGAGCCCACAGCTGTGGGGCCAGCTCAAGAGGGACAACTCCGGCCAGCTGTGGAAGACCGCCCACTTCGGCTCGTCGGAGAGCAACTTGGACGGCCTGCCGCCCATGCTGGGGTCTGCCACCTTCAGTGACTACCAGAGCTCGGTGTTCACCAGCTCGTGCCGGAGCGACTCCTTCTGGAGCGTCTCGGCCTCGTCCCTCGCCGTCGACAGCGAGGCGGCCGGGAGGGGCTCCTTCGTGGGCCTGTGTCCCAGCAATCGCGGGAGCTTCCGAGGTTTGTGCAGCTTTTCACGCGGCCTCCGTTGCCGACAGACCGTGTGACTCATCGCCAAACCCACACCAGAATCCTTCGACGGGCCGCGACTGCTCGACGACGACGATCCCTACCTCAGCACCATCCCGCAGTCGCCGGCCAACAGCAGCACCCACTCGTCGAAGCGGCACTCCAGCCCGCTGGCGGGGCCTCCACGGGAACGCAGCAGGAGTCCGACCGAGGCACCGCCAGAGCTGACCTTGCCGCCGACGCTGTCGCCGCCGGAGGATGACGAGATCGTCCCCGCGAACGTCGTGTCGGACACGGATTCCGAGCCGGCCGACCCGCCGAAGCTCCCTCGCGCCGGAGAAGAGGCCTTCTCCAGAGACTCCGTCGTGAGCACGTCGGAGCGCACCACCCTCATGCGCGTGTGGGAGCTGCCAGAGCTGCTGGCCAGCGGCCGCGCCACGAGCACCTCGGGCAACCAGGTCGGGGCGCGGAAGCCAATCCTGAGGAGAACGCGCCGCGCCACCCAGTTCGAGATGCGGGTGGCGGCCTATGCCGCAACTGCGGACGAAGAGAACAGGCCGTGGCTGGAGGACGTGCTCGGGGATGCCAGCAGGCGATCGGACTCGCGCAACGGGGCCGTGCATATGCGCAAGAGGAGTTCACACACGCGCAGGACGGGCGATGTCAAGTCCCGACTCCGCTCGAGGACGCTCAAGCCATCCTGGGCGCCCGCTGGCGTCATCCAGCCGCCGCTGAACTGGGACTACGACATGACGCCAACGCTCAAGGCGTCCATCGGATCGAAGGAGTCCTGCGAGATCACCGCCGCCACCTCCTCGGAGGAGACGCCGTCCACCGAGGTGGAAGTGTGGGAGAACGCCTCGACGCCCTTGCCGGAGCCGGAGACTCCTGGATCGACGCAGGCGACGAAGGGCTCTCCGTCCGAGCTGAGCTCAGCGCGCAAGCGCTCCTCCCGCCGCCCGGGCATCTACCGACCCTTCGTGGGCATGAGAATCAAGCTGCCGGGGACGACGGACTCCTTCGAGCAGCGCGAGATCTACGAGTCTCCGCAGCAGAGCGAGAGTGAGATTTCCGAAATCACCGCGAGGACGCGACTCAGCAAGGACGTCGAAAGTGATGGGGACCATTCCGACTTCTCCTTCTCGGACATTCACCAATGCAGCAAGACGAGCAAGGAGAGCATGTTCTCGCATGACAATCACATCGGCTCGTTCGAGTTGCAGAAGCGGGCGGCCAGCGAGCGCGAGCTTCAGCGGGGCCAACCAACGCAGATCATCACGCGCTTCCGATCCGAATCCGAGCTGAGCGAGTGGAAGCCAACCTGTCTTTCCGAGGAGGCTGCCCGCGCCGCCGCCATGTTCGGCGGCGAGGAGCTCAGAAAGAGCGTGAATGTCCGGAAGGAGGTGCTGCGGCGGGGCCGCAGCGAAAACTTTAAGAAGTCCGGTGCCCTCAGCCCTCGAAGCTCAGTGGCGGTCAACGAAAGGCATGGGAAAATGCCCAAGAGCAAGGCCGCATCCTTTCACTTCAAGACTGTCAAGAAGAGCCGGCCGAGAAGTCTGCCGATGCGCGCCAAGGGGTCCAAGTCGAAGAGGGTCTCCGCGAACGTGTTCGCTCGGACCTCCATGCGCCTGCTCGCCAATGTGCGCTCGATCAGTGTCCAGGCGAGGCGGACGCCAAGCCCAATCCGGCGGAAGATCAAGTTCCAGCGGCTTTCGGACACACCCTTGCCACCCGCCAGCGACGTCTGGGCACGGATCGGAGCCGAGGAAGTCGAGATTCCCGCTCCGCCGGTGCGGCAGGATTCTTCGTCCTCCAAGCGCGCCGGGCAGCGGATCACCAAGTCGCGCGAGCCGCGCAAGCAATCCAAGTGGGGTGCGCTGTGGACCGGCCGAAGCAGCAGGGGCAAGAAGGGTCGCCGGAAGCAGAAGCAGAAACAGCGGGGGACTTCCCGCGCAGATAGCTCCGATCACGGCGCGGCGACTGCGGAAAGTGCGCGGAGGGACCGTGACGCGGACACGAAGCGTTCCAGCAGCCCCCGGGGTCGCTCGCCGCTGTTACGAGTGCGATCGGAAGGGCGTCTCTTCGGCTCCTTCATGTCCAACAGCTCCATCGACGACAGCATCGAGATCGGCGTGAAAGCCGAAGCGAGTCTGCAAGAGCGGAGAAGCGCTGAAAGGGCCGCACGTCCCTTCAACCGCATGCGCCCTTCCATCGACAACATCGGGGAAGTTCCCCTGACGCCTGGCCTTGTGCGCCAGGCGAACATTGCGCGGCAGAAGCGGCGCCGGGCCAAGCAGCGTCAGCGACTTCAAGAGCGGCACTACGAGGAGCTCCGCGAGCAGTATGACCGCAGCCGAAGCGCCACCCCAGTGAAGACCTCACCAAGGACTGCGCGCATCGACGACTTGCATGTAAGGATCCCCCCGGTCGTCGGAGGTGCGGCGGAGGAGGAGGAAGCTCCCCACGAGGAGCACGCTCCGAATCTGTCGGCTTCTGACACGGGGGAGCTAGGCGTGCCGTCCTTCGATGTTGCGGAGGTCTACGCGGCGCTCAGGGATGCGGAGAGTGCGGCGGAGGACGAAAGAGTGGCCGATGTGGAGATGAGGCGGAGCTTCGAGGAGCACAGGCAATCCAACGAGCAAGGCTACGAAAGCTTCGGCCATCGGCTGGAATTCAGGGACACGGGAAGGCCAGGGTGGTACCGCTCGGCCGAGGGGAAGGCTCACCCCCACGAGGCAGGTCACCGATACGATCCACTGCGCGACGCGGAGAGTGAGCACGCCTCCGTCGACGGCCAAGGTGTCGACGATCAGCAGCAGAGGCAGTTCATCGCGAAGCTGACGGAGCACCTGCAAAGCACGGTGGCCATGGAGAAGAGGATAGACGAGCGCGAATCCTTCTTCGAGCGACTCAACAAGGTGGCAACCGCGGACGTCTCGGCCCCACCTGCTCGCAGCGCTAGCGGTAGCACCGAGTACGCGGAGAGAAAGACGCGCACTTCGTCGTACACCAGCATGAACTCGCGGGAGAAGCGCGTGTCTTCGAGTGGCTCAAGGCTCTCCGAAATGAGGACGACCTTCGAGGAAACGAGCAGGTCGAACAGCGTCGTCAACACGCGAGAAGATCGGGTGTCGTCCAATACCTCCAGCATGTCAGACACGAGGAGAACCTTTGAAGAGTCAAGAAAGCCCTTCGTGGATTCGAGGAAGACCTTCGAGAACGCAAGGCAGGTCTTTGAGGGTGGAGAGGACGCAGGTGCATCAACAGCTACGCCGCCCGCGGCTAGCCCCAGCAAGGCCTTCGCGGATGCGAGGAAGGTCTTCGAAGGCCGCGGCACAGATCAAGGCCAATCGGAGCAGCCGCCGGGGTATGTTGGTCCGAAGCTTCGTGACGGCCGAGCTGTGGGCAACCACGCGCCCTTGGATGCGCAACGTCTCGTCGAGGGACCAAGTCAATGAACGGAGATCGGAGGCTAGGAAAGGGCTGTGAGTGGTGTGCGCAAATGAGAAAATGATTGGACCGGGAAACTGGCCAAGAGTGATGCAGGCTAGTAGTCTGGCCCAGCACCCTGTCAGAGAAGATATATCGAGAGGTGTGGTTCAAGGCGGCCACGGATTGAATGCGCACACCCAGAAGGTGCGGATTGGATCACGAGGCGGCCTAGGATACATGAATGGAATTGATTAAGCCTCTCAGTGAGGAGATATCCCTAGATTCGACGGGTGATTATTTAGTAGGCTGTCAAGAAACGTGCTGAAGAGGAGTCACGAATGTCTGCATGTTGTTTCTTAGTTTCCGTCAGTGCGCAGACATCCCCCGCTGGTTCCTCATGTTCCAGTACATTGCGAAGCCACCGATCAGCAGGGTGACGCCTAGAGCGACCATCCTGCTGCTCCCAAGTCCCTCCTCATTGAATGGAAAGTCGAGCAACGCCCCCGCCTCCCGCGCGAGTCTGCGGCGATGCCGGGTTGCCCGAGACGTGCCCTTGCGCCCAAGCCGCCTGCGATGATCCCCTAGGAGCTGCCAATCCGGTGCCAGACTATCCTCGCCTTCGTACCATGTCGGGGGCCAGACAAATGCCTAGCGAGCGCACTTAGGAGGGATGCGGCAGCCGCAGCTCGCAGCGGACATGAAATGCCTTACCTGAAGGGAAGGATGGCGTGTCTCACCAGAGACCGCGTCCAGGATCCACCCGGCTCCGTAGATGCGCATGGTCCTCTCCCAATCGCTTTGGCAAAGGAGAATCTCGGGAGGATACTGCCGGATCAGGCGAAGGCCATTCTGCAGGAGCTGCTCCATGCCGATGTCGATGTTCGCGGGGGTCTTGCTCAGGTAACTATGAATCACGCCGAAGCTTTCTTCGCCGTGACGAATCTGCTCGAGGAGGCCTTCCTTCCTGCTCAAGGTGATGGCTACGCTAATATAGAGGGGCAGCAGCGGATGGCTGACCAGAAACGCGTCCCAGAGTCTCTCTGCGGTCTAGCATAGAGTAGAGACATAAAAACAGACCAAGAAGCAAAATAAACAAGTACGAGGAGGATTGAGCGCGAGCGACGTTTCAGAAAGTGCATCGGGAGGGTTCTTCCGAGGAGGGGAAGCCGCATGCTTACCTCAAGCTCGGTCAAGTCGTGTGCAAACCAGGTCAAAATCCACGACAAGGCATAGAAAGGTTCCATCTTGACCCTTTCCAGCGTTCTCATATAGTCCACGTCCGCCAGGCGAAGCAGCGTGAAGAGGTACCGCAGCAGCATCTCGACCTGCTTGAAGCTCGGCGCCATGCAATCCTTCAAGAACGTGCGCGAAAGCTTCTCCAGAACCGCGAAAGCGAGCTGGTCATCTCCCATCACGATCAACACGACCGCGGCGACGTCGTGAAACCCTTGGTAGTAGTGCAGATCCTCGTGAACGCCCATGAAGGCGTTCAGCAGGCGCATAAGCTTCTCTCTCTTCTCCTCCCGGCGCTTGCTCTTCCATCGCCGGAGGCTCTTGAAATGGTTCAGGCTGCGACTCACGTCCTTCTTCAGCTGCTCGGTGGAGTCATTGGGCCGCGACGCCAGCAAGTTGTAGTTGAAGCCCAGCCCGTGCGTCTGGATCTTGTACTTGTTGATCCCCAGCAACTTGGGCCAGATCCGCTGGCGCAGACTCCGCGTCTGGAAGCCGCCAGGCTGATACGCCAGCTGCTGCAGCCGCTCAAAGGTCAGATCCGGCTGCTCGAGCTCGGTGGCCAGCCGCTTTTCCGCTTCCGTCGCTTCCGCTCGCTTTCGCTTCGCCGTGGAAGACACCTTGGGCGCTGCGCACAGCATCTGGTCGCCGTCGCAGGCTGTCTCTGTGGCTGCCGGCGCTCGGGAGCCCTCGCTGCCGCAGCTGTGCGTCTCGTGCGCCTCGTCATGAGTGGCCGGGCGGGGCTGCGCGCTCGAATCCGCCTCCGCCTGGTCGCTAGGATCCATACCACTCTTGCGCCTCCTGCGGCGGCGCCGAGAGGGCATCGAGGGACCTTTTGTGGCGCGGCGAAGTTCCACTGCAGGAGATGCTACGAGAATTCTTGCGGAGTTGATCTGCTCTCCAGAATAGGTGCTAATATTCCTCTATCAAAGCGGAATATGGAAGAGACATGCACTGGGTGGAAAGGCGCTGAGACACGGCAGAGGGCAGGATTGGCTCAAATCACCATTTTACTTTATAGAATAATATAGTCTATTATTAAGATTTCTGGATCTTTGAGAGTAAAAAAACTTTAAAATTTCTTGATTTGAGCAAACATCTTTCGACGTCGAAACACGAGCTTTTGGCGCCGTTCGTTCTCTCTCCGTAGCCACAGTCTAGTCCAACAATCCAGTAGCATGGGCGTCCTCGGAGTCCGCGTACTGTTTCTCGCCGCTGGCGCGCTGGCGGCAACGGCGGAAGTGGTTCCACTGGTGCGTGCTGTACTCGGCGGAGCCCGGATCTTTCCGAAGCTTCGGGACTTACGCCACTGGCCGTCGTCATTTGCAGACGGATTCGAGCTTTGACAGCGTCGTTGTGCCGGATACACCCGCATTTGTGGAGGTGCGTCTCCTGGAGAGCTTCAGAGACCGTGGTATAGGGAGCTTGGGGGCCGCTCACCTGCCACCTTCGGTACCGCAATTAGTTCTACGCACCTTGGTGCGGGCACTGCAAGAACCTTGCGCCGGCCTGGGAGATGCTCGGGAACGCCTACGGCAGCTCGGACAACGTGGTCATCGCGAAAGTGGACGCCACGGAGAACCAGGCCTTGGCGAGCAAGTATGAGGTGGGCGGGTTCCCCACGCTGCTCTTCTTCCCCGAAGGGCCGGACGGGGGCCACGAGAAGTACAACGGCGGCCGCAGTGCGGAGGATCTGGTCGGCTTCGTGAACGACAAGACGGGGCTCACGGGGAAAATCAAGGTTCCCAAGGATTCTGTGACCGTGCTGGACGAGACGAACTTCTCGGCCATTGGGCTCGACACGTCTGCCCATCGTCTCGTTGAGTTCTACGCCCCTTGGTGTGGCCACTGCAAGAAGCTTGCGCCCACGTACTCGGAAGTCGCCAAAATCTACGAGTCGGAGACGGACGTCGTCATCGCAAAGGTCGACGCGACGGAGAATAATGACTTGGCGTCACAGTACGGCGTCTCCGGCTATCCCACGCTCAAGTTCTTCCCAAAGGGCTCGACCGAGCCCGAGCCCTACGAGAAAGGCCGCAGCGTGGAGGACTTCGTCGAATTCATCAACGAGCGTGCTGGCAAGCACTACACAGCGCAGGGCACCCTGAAGGCGACGGCGGGGCGCATTCCTGAGCTAGATGCATATTTGGAGGAGCTTAGCCAGGTCACGCAGGAGAACATCGAGAAGGCTCGAGAGATGCTCGCCGGCATCGACGAGACGATGGCGGAGACGGGGAAGCACTATCTGAAAGCTATGGAGAAGATTGTGGCCTCCGGCACCGACTACGTGGATACCGAGATCAAGCGCCTGAACAAGATGCTGTCTTCGAGCAAGTCGCTTTCGCCTGCGAAGAAGGTCCTCTTCCAGGTTCGACGGAACATCCTTTCCGCATTCAAGGGGAAGGAAGCGAAGAGTGGCAGCGAAGAGCTCTGAGCCCGCCCGGAGCTCGAAACCGAGACTGCTTCTTTTGCTTCGTCGTCGACTTCTTCTTTCGCACGAGAAGCCAGACGGCGCGCCTCAGTCACTCTCCAACAACGCAGAAGCAGAAAGAATAAAACTTGACATCTCAGGAGCCAAAGTCATCTGATACTACGCGTGCCCGGGATAATGCGCCTACAGGCGTCTGCGCTGGAGCATCCTCGGTCTACGTCCACGCTCCTCTTGGCACAGAAGCTCTTCCAAGTCCGCCGGGCTGAAGCTGTCACCTAAGCGAGGAGAGACGCCCGGGCTGTGGGAAATCCGCGACTCCTGCTCCTCAGCTGCGATCCTCTCGATGGTGAGCACGTCGTTGTTGTCTGAGCCGGTGCTTCCCGTCAAACGAAGCTCGTTCCCAAACGCGCCGCGGTGCTGGGATCCTGGGCCCAGGGATGACAGCGACGTCAGCCGCCTCCTCCCAGACGGCGGCAGCGGCGAAGTGGGACGGGGACTCCTTGGGACCGTGCTGCTCAGCTCGGTGAATCCATCCTCGTTGAAGCGATTGCTCAGGACGTCCCGCGCCAACTGCACGACTGCGCGGTCCCCCGCTGCTTTCTCGAGAGCGTCCGGATTGACCACCAGCGCGAGGGTGTGCTGCCCGCCTGCCGCGACCTTCACGACGACACTGTCCCGCAGGATCTCCGGGCTCAGCGACGCAACCAAGGAGAGGTTGCTCGACGACTCCAAGTCTCCTTTGCCCAGGCGCCCGTAGTCACCTCTACCGCAGGTATACACATGGCCTCCGGAAGCCAGAAAGACACTGTGCGTCCCGCCCAGGGAGACGTCCTCAACTCGCGGCGGGAGGTCGAAGTGCCCGGATCCCGCTGATTCGGGCTCCTCGTCGCCGCTGTCCTGCGCCTGCGCCCGCCTGGTTATGGGAATCGGTAGGACGTGGGGAAGCCGGGTGTCCTTCTCGTCATTCAAGCCCAGTCGCCCGTACTCTCCCCGACCCGCCATGAGGACGCTCCCGTGTCGAGTCAAGAAGGCAGTGTGCCAGCCCCCGGCGGCAACTCGATCAACGGCGCGGCCCAAGCCTTCGACGAAGGGGCCCCCGCCGCATCCAAGACCCGACGCCGTGACCTCCCTGGGCGCGCTGACCCCAGCCTGCGGACCGTCGGCAGCAGACGGGCGCATCAGAGGTGCTCTAGCCCAAGTGCACGAGTTTCGCAACGCACCTTCCATCCACGAGATCTGCCGAGGCCGAGCACCCCGTACTCCTCATTCCCCCAAGCAAAGCACCGGCCGCTCCGCAGGACGGCCAACGTGTGGAACGCGCCGCATGCAATCGAGATTGCGGGATCTTCCGAGGACACCGGGAGCAGTGTGACCTCGACCGGCACTTCCAAGCCGCGCATCTTGCCCATCTTCATGGGCCCTTTCTTCAGGTCCCCGCTGCTGAACGCCACGTGCGGCAGATCCTCAAGGTTGTTGATCCAGGACTGCGCCAGGCCCAGCTGCCCGCTATCCGCGCGGCCCCAGGCGAACACGCGGCCATCCTTGCTCACTGCTCCCGAGTGCTGTCCGCCACAGCTGATGTGCACGAGCTCCGGGATCGCGTCCGGCCCTCCAACCTCCGAGCTCGTCAAGTCTTCCGCGCTGTCGCGGCGGGTCCGACTCCACACCAGGGGTCCTGGCTCGGCCACAAGGCGCCTCCGAACGGCCTCGAAGCCCCTCCCAAGTTGCCCGTAGGACGCTTCGCCCCAGGTGAACATGGCGCCATCGTTGGTAAGCGCCGCCGAGTGGATTCCCCCCGCGCTGATCATGGAGCATTCCTCTTCCAGCGCGGCAATCTCCCGCGGCGCCGTCAAGCTGGAGAAGTCGCCGTGGCCCAGCTGGCCACACTTGCCCCATCCCCAGGACAACACCTTTCCCGACGAGGTGAGCGCCATGCTGTGGCGCGAGCCGCACGAGAGCATCTTGATCGGGACGCCCGTGAAGGCCGGCACCACCGTGGGCACGGATTCGAACGGATGGCTTTGCAATCGGGAGGCGATCTCGTCTTCGTCATCCTCCTAAAACGCCACGAAAAGCAATTGTACACACAAAAACATTCATAGGGAAGGAAGCAGAGCCGAGCGCCATGAGATTTCTTTTCGGCGGCAGAATCAAGAGAGAGATACACAAGAGCGTTTGGATACCGGCCGAGTTTCGATGCTGGGAAAGACGGCAGGATCGTGCAGCCCCAGCTGCCCGTCGCGGTTTGAGCCCCAGGCATACACCGTGTATGCGGCAGACTGCACCATGGCGTCACGCGGTGGGGGAAGTGCTGTCAGATGCGAAGATCGCAGCGCAAACTTCACAAGCTTTCCAAACTTCGGCGCAAACGTCCTCAAGATTCCCACGCCCGCATGTAACGGGGGAGGGGAGAACGTGCTGGGCGGCGATGCGCGATGCGAGAGCGCCCCGTTGCAGAGACACTCCATGCGCCTACGCTTCATGACAAGGCATGGTGCGGTTACCAAGGATCCAGTGTGTGGGAAAAGGCCGGTGCTTTTGCGGAGGCAGAAGGAGCTGCTTTACTTCTTGGGCGCATCGTCGGGAACGGCCTCGGTGCTTTCCAACTCGGGCCGCTCACTTGCGGGCGCTTCGTCCGTCTCTTCGGCGCCCTCGGCGACACGCAGCCGCTGATTCTCTGCTTCCACGGCAGCCTTGGCGTCTGCCTCAAGGTGCTTCCGCCGCTTCTTCGGCGCCAGGGTCGTTCTGCAACAGGAAGTTGCGGATTCTGTCAGGAAAGCCGGAGCAACAGCAGGTTGGGCGACCGGAGCGCCGTACCTGAACTCTGGCTGGCGGATGGTGTGCCAGTCCTGTTCCTCCACTGCTCGTCGCAATCTACACGGGTTGCGGCGGTTGCTTCAGCGGAATTCGTGTGGCAAGACGTTGCGCATGCTCATGTCGAGCTTGGCGGGCCTGCTTACCGGAGCACCTGATCGCGCGCGGCGTCGTCGACGGCTGAAGCGATCTCAAAATCCCAATCAATCTCCTGCATGCACAGGTGAGGACGCCACGCGATCCACATGAGGAAGTCTTGAGGTCCAGTTGCCCTACCTCGAGCTTGATGGCGATGTTGTGCCACTTCAGGTGCATTATCCCGAACCTGCCCTTCGCGTGGTACTTGATCTCCTTCCGGTATTTGCCCTTGTTCACCACAACTTCCGCCACGCTATTTCACGTTGTGCAACAAGAAGGACAAGGCAAAAAAACCGTCAGCGGCGCAGGTCTGGCAGATTCCACACGCCAGCGTTGCACCCACCGAAGCTGCTCCGGAAGCAAATCCTGGTGGATCTCCGACAGGTTGATGGCCTTCTGCAGGCAGCGTTTAATCTGCAAAGAGAGCGTCAAGCCGTTGCTTCAGCTTAAGGCCTGGTATCGGAAGATCAGAGCACTGGAAGCGTCTCACCATCGGCGCGTAGTGCTGCTTGTTGCTGAACTGCAGCTGGAGCTGCGCCTGAGGCACGTGCTTGCCGCGGATGATGAACGCCGCCATGTTCATCTTGTACGGGCTGCCTCTCAAGTTCCTGTACATTTCGCGTCAGCAAAGCGTGTCCTCCGGAGATATCAACAGACTCTCCAACCTTGAATGCGCCCACTGGCTTCGCAGGTCCGCTCGGCGGCGCAGACGCGGGAGTTTCTCCTGGGGCTCCTCTCGGTACATGGCGTTTGCCAGCACTTGCGGAAGGACCGTCGGCGATTTCTTGCGCAGAGCGACTGCCATGGTGCGCACGTTTGGAAGGAGGCGAGCGCTGCCGCTGACGGGCCGCAAAACGCGCATCATCTTGCTTGTCTTGGCGCGCGCTTGCGGAGGCCGTGGCGAGGTCGGTAATGATGGAGATAAGAGCTTGAAGCTGTTTTGCGAAGCCCAAAAAAAAAAAAAGCAGAACGCAAAAAGCGATACTTGCAGGGTTCGAACCTGCGCGGGTTATCCCCAATGGATTTCAAGTCCATCGCCTTAACCACTCGGCCAAAGTATCCGAGGAGCACCAGAGCTCCACAACAGCAAAATGTACCGGGTGACAGCAGGAAAATCGGCATATATAAATGACAAGCTACGGTCCGCATTTGGCCTTCTGTGACGGCGATGTCCGACACCGAAGTGGCGAGCCACGATGGCGATAACTGAGAATTGGAGGGTATTGAGAAAGGAGTTTCATCGTCCTCAACTTGGGACCAAAGGCCGCTCACACCCATGCGTCGGCTCAAACTACCATGGTGTTCAGCGCCCTGCGCAAACGGTTTCTATGGACATGCGAAAGGTACTGGTACCTTCTCGCGATGTAGAGCAGGATTCTAGCTAGAATGAGGAACCAAAAGAGCGAGGCTAGGCCTCTGCTGATAATCTGCACCAGAGGTGACGCCTCGGGCGAGAGCCAGGCTTGCATTTGAAGCTCGTGCCAAGGGGCGCCGCTTCGCCACTGGAAGAGGGGCTTCATGCCGCGAAAGTTGGCCATCGCGTGCAGCAGGACGCCAGGGGCCAGTATCCGCCACATCGGCACCTGCGGCTCCAGCAGCTCTCGATTCGCGATCCCGAGCGCGGTCAGCGCCCCGCACATTTCCTGCACCGGGAACAGCCCGCGTGCGATGGCAAAAAACATTCGGGACCCGCCGTTCGGGCCTGGCCTATACAGTAAAACTCTGAGGCGACCGCAGGCAGCCGAGTTAGCGCACCACACGGGGACGGGTCCGCGGGATACGGCAAGACGCACCTTCTTGCGGAGTCAGCAGCTTTTAGGCCTGCGGACGCCGCAACGATGTAGAGCATGTGATACGAAGGGGATCGCTGCCAGTAGGGTTTTAACCGTAGCTTGGGATGCCCCGGAATCTGTGGACTCTTGCTCTCGATCTCCACGGCGTGAGGGATCGCGGGTCGCGTACTGGGCAGGGTACGCGAGGTCTTCCGGTCTCGCTCGTGCGGGCTCCCACAGCATTTGTGGTAGATCGCCACCTTGGCCGTCTCCTCGACGAGCGGCGCCACGACACAGCTGATCACAAACTGGATCGCGAACAGCGACGACGGCTTCACGCGGATCCCCCGCTCGCTGAGGACCCAGGGAATGGCCCACGCCGGGGTCTCGGGGAGCAGCTTGAGCACCACCTGCCGCTCCAGCACGTTCAGCATGATGAGCTTGAGGATGGTGCACAGCACCACCTCGAGAATCGTCACCCTCAGGAAGCCCATGGACACCGCCCTGGTGACCGTGCTCACGAGCGCCTCGGCGGAGTGCAGCCTGCGGGCCAGCGAGATCCCTCGTCAGCCAGGCAGGCCGCGGACGCCCCTCTTCACACGCACACACAAACGTCCCGCACCTATCGTTGAAGAGCGTTGCCAAAAGGAAGGCAATGGGCACCACGGTTGCCGCGACCAGGCCCACATTCTCCCGGAAGCCAGCGTAGTAGGCCTCCGGCTGGTTCGTGGGGCTCTGCACGGCCACGTAGGCCAGCATGACCACGGCAGTGGCCATGCCCAGCAGATCAAACACGCTCTTGGCCGGGTTTCCCCAGCTGAGGAAAAGGTCCTCATCCGGCTCCATGGCGGGCCGCGCGGCCCGGGGCCACGGTGGAGCTCCTCTTCGAGGCCACGCGGGGTCCTCGGGGCTCCAGCCAGCCGAGGGCACGGCGTCGTATGCAGGCGCCTCGGCCTCCTGGGGGCTGAGCTTCGGCCGCCGGTAAAAGTCCGGCCCGGGCTTCCGCAGTCCCAGGCGCTCGCGAAGCGGCACGTCGGCCGCGTCGCTGCATCTGGCGAGGAGGCCGCAGAGCAGCAGCTGCAGCAGCAGCAGGCAAGGCAGCTCGGTCCTGGGCATAGTCGCGAGAGACGCGGCCTCCGGCGTGAATTCCGTCATCGGACAGACGCGGAGACTTGCGACGGAGACGAAGTGAGACTTGAATTTACGGCATCTGTCACGACGCCGGCCGCGGCGCGATTCCATTGGCTTCCCTTCTTTCAAATTTCGGTCGGGGATGCTCGGGCCTTATCGAAGCCTTACACGGCGGGCCATCGCGCGTGGCGAAGACATTCGCAGATCCCCCGGAGAGAATCAACGCAACGACCGGCGAATCTTCGCCGCCGACGCTCTGGAGCTGATGGAGACGGCCGTCGCGGACGTGTTGGCGGCCGCCAACGAGGTGCGCCATGCTGCCGCCAACATCGTGAGTTTCCCCGCTGAGGTGGACAAGCTGGACATCCGCGTGAAGGGCCTCCAGAAGGCTCTTCGGGGCCTCGGGAGTGGCAGCGGACCGGCTGAGAGGGAGATCCTGGAGGCGTGGCAGGACCACCTCCCCGGCACCGAGGAGGCGCTCCGGACGGCCAGCGAGCTCGTCAGGTCGGTGGCGAAGCCGCGGGTTTTCTACTGGAACTATGGGCGCATCGTGGAGTCCTTCGTCGATCTCAATGACGCCATCAGCGCCAAGCACCTGGAGCTGGAGAGCCTGGCCGCTGCAGTGAGGTTCCGCCACCAGCAAGAAAGCAAGGCCGGGGCGGACGAGGAGCAGCTCCGGCAAAGCCTGGTGCACGACGCTGCGGAAGAGAAGCTCCGGACGCTGGCGGGAGAGCTCATCCTCAAGTGGCTCACGGGCTGCACCAAGCGGCGCTTGGAGCTGCTCCGTTGGTACGAGAAGAGCATGAGGAAGCATCTGCTCTTCAACAAGATGCGGCAGAATGCGCGCAGGATCTCCCGCAAGGCGACCGACAAAGTCGTTCAGGGGGAGCGAAAAGTTCGCCGGGTGCTGGAGCGGACGGGGAGGGACGCGAGGCGCAATCTGCAGCGAATAAGAAGCGGAATCGAGCAGGAGCGGGTGTCCGAAAGCCTCCAGGACGGAGAGGGACTGCTGCTGCTGGACTTCGAGAACTTGGAGAACATCGAGAACGTCAAAGACGTCGAAAACCTCGAGAACCTGGGGGCCGGAGGCGTGCGAGAAGTTCCCCAGGACGAACTGGACGCCGCGATCGTCGCGGAGAAAGAGCGCTTTCTCGACGAAGACGCCAGCGCGATGCTTTGGATCTCGTGCTTCATGGGGCACTCAAGGCACGTCGAAAGGCTCTTGGCCGAAGGCGTCGACACCGATGCAGTTTGCCCCGAATCGGACGAAGCCGTGGAAAACGCGAGGGGAATATCGGAGTTCGTCGGGGCGACGCCCTTCCTGGTTGCCTGCATCAAGGGCCGAGGAGAGATTGTCCAGCAGCTACTGGATGCTGGGGCCGATCCGGGCGCGTGCATGCCAGACGGCTCCACCGGCGCAGATCTAGCAATTCGGAATGGCCACAAGGAGATCGCAGGCATACTAAATCCAGTTTCCACCATGTCCCAGCGCTTTTGAGTTTCCCGGGTAGAACCAATGCTTGCCTAGCTAGCTAGCGGAGCAATCGTCACGACCGCTGTTGAGGACGTCGTCCGCTTGCGATACGTGGAGCGCAGGGGGCGCAGTGGAACAAGGCAACGTGTGACGGACCGGAGTATGCCGTGGCGCCACAGAGAAACGACATGTGGCTCGTGTCCTGCTTCCCGCGTGTCATGTCCCCAAGTCCAGAGTGCAAGGACGCGAAGTGCTTTCACAAGCTATTGTACTGTTGTCAAGCGAGTTCCTATTCAAGGGTCTACAACCTCCTTGACAAGAGCCCGGCTCTCCAGCTCCTCCAGCACCGCGGAAGCGGCCGTCTTCCCGCTGAGAATCGCCCCATTCACTGTGGGAGTGTCCCTAGAGACGGCGTGGGGTGAGGACACGCGCTTGCACGGCAAAAGGAAGCAATGCTCAGCACGACGCATACCGATGGTCACCGCAGACACAGATTCCATCCTTCACTACCATGCTCCGCTTGAATCCCTGCAAGAAACATGTTGGTTCATCAGCTCTGAAACGCAGGCTCGCTCGAGGTATGCGCCATCCCCTCACCCTATCATTTGGAGGCGTCTGTGACGGCTGCGAGTATTGCGCCGTGTAGAGGGTGAGGAACTTCCACTTCGCGACCTCTGCGGTCCCGAACCACCTCTCCAACTCTGCACGAACGCTCTTCTCCAGCGCCTTCGCCGCGCCAGCTGTGCCTCCCCCTGCAGCAGGAGGCATGCCCACGACAGCAACGCTCGCCAGCGTTTGACCCTGTTGTCGCCATCAAGCACTCAGCTCGGGCGGCCTCGTCGCAGCGCCTGCAGCGGCATTTGACGTCTTACCGACGGCGCATAGTTGGGATTGATGGCGCTCGGGAAGCACATGCTGTTGATGAGCCCGCCATCGCTGTGGAGAGCGGATCAGGTCTTGCAGGCCCTGCAGAGCGCCTCGCGTTCTTCCCTGGCGCGTACCTCTCTCCGTTCAAGATGAGGATAGGGTCCCTGATGGGCGGCGGCCCGTCAAAGGTGTAGTAGAGGCAAGTGCTCGACCTCCCATCTTCATTGAGGAAGACACCGTCGTCTTCATCCCTGCAGAGAGCACCAGAATTCAGCAAGGCGAAGCGCCCCTGCGCGCAATACAACGGCCTCGACAACGTACCCCATGACGTTGGCGCCCTTCAGCAAGCTCGCGCACGCAGGCGCATCGGTTGCGATGACCAGCGAGTCGCATGCCAGTACAGTGCCGTTGACCAGCGCGACGCCACGCCCAGACCGATCGATTGCGCTCACTGGTGTGTTGAGCACCACGGTGCCCTCGGGAAGCTTGCTGGCCAGCTGTTGCGGGACGGCGCCGATGCCATCTCTCGGGAGGGTAGCTGCACCCTGCGCACACCACTTTCGTATCAAAGAGCAGGCCTTACGGGCTCAGTGTAGGCAAGCTGGTCTCACCTCTGCGAACATCTTGAAGACGAATTCGAACATCCTTGATGATTGCAGCGACAGCGGGGCCAGGAAGATGCCGCTCAGAAACGGTCTGAAAAACGCCTCGACCATGAGCGGCGAGAATCCTCTGCGAAGGCATCGAGCGCGAGAGCCAAGAGCCAAGCAACAAGAGGCAAAAGCAAGAACAAGCAAAAGCAAAAGCAAAAGCAAAAGCACAAGCACAAGCACAGGCACAGGCACAAGCACAAGAACAAGCACAAGCACAAGCACAAGAACAAATTGCAAAGGTCAGCACGTCGTAATTTCGCTTCATCATGGGGGGAGGGGCGCGCGCACCTGATCTTCCTCAAGTACTCTTCCGTGTCAACTTCATCTTTCTGAAGAATCTCGCCCACGGTTTCCACCTGATGATTACGGCGGCTCAGCCACCAACCGATCATCTCCTCCGCCCAGCGCCGATGCATTACCTGCAAGCGCAATGACAAGTATGCCACCAATAGCTTGTCGATCAGGCTGCCGATCGGGGCGGACAGGCCCGCCAGAGCTTTAATGGGTCTGCGGAATGGATCGGAGATGGTATAGAACCCTCCATCTCGTCGTATGACGGCTCCAGGCTCGAACGAGTAGAGATCTAGAGGAGCGGGACTTCGTTAGCCCGCTTCGTAGTTCGTATCGCCGCCCCGCGTGTTCCTCACACAGATTCGCTGCCTTACCAAGATCCTTGTAGTCCAGCTCCTCCTTCGCTTCCGGGTAGCTCTCGATGAAGACCTGGAAGCCGCGGTCCAAGATGAAGTCCTCCACCACGTCCGACCGAATCCGCCCGCCAACGCAATCTCCTGCTTCGAGCACTTTCACTTTCTTGCCAGCGTCGCAGAGCTTCCGAGCACAGATCAACCTGATGGGATCAGCAAAACAGCGGGGCGTCACGACAAGAGAGCAAGCCCAGCTCCAATCGCTGGGGGGGCGCACATAGCGTTTCCTGACCACCGCCCTGCACTCCTACTCATCACTCCATCAAGTGCATCACCCAGGAAGATCCCCAGCCCAATGCATCGGAGAACCGCCTACGGATCCCAAACCCCACGCAGCAATTCTGAAAGCACAGGAAGGCTGCGAAGCGAAGACGGTACCCTGCGAGGCCTCCGCCCACCACGATGACCTCTGCCACCTTCTCCTCGGGCAGCTGCAACACGCCGTCGTTCTTCAAAAGCTTGGTCCACCAGGACTTGAGCGGATTGGCCTTAAAAGCTCGCGACTCGGTGGCCATGAGGACGGGGATTGGGCGAAACGCCACGCTACCGCCAAGGCAGCTGAAGCACAGCAGAAGTGCGCGCATCATCTTCCACTCTTTCGTGGCGCGTCGCGCGACAGAAGCGACGGCGACGATGCGGACCTCCGGCGCAGAACGCCCGGCCTCTTCGGCGTTCAGATCTGCGTCATCTTGAGGATCGCTTCGGGTCGGCTCGCAACGTGCTGCGCGCGCTAGATCGATACAGAGCTCATATCGAAATGGCGCGAGATGCTGTGTCGCGCCGGATCTTCTCGTGTCGCGCACCTGCCAAGAGGGACAGAGCGCCACAGCGCGCCACAGACACCGCGATGAGTCAGTCCCAGGCCCTGAAGGCTACGAGTGAGGAGGCTTCGTTTCGGCGGGAGTTCCACGAGGTGAGCAGACGATGACCAGCTCCGGTCAGACGGCCCTCTAACCCGCCGCGCAGGCGTTCGCCGCGGTGGAAGTGCTGCAGCGACGCCGACGCCGGAGCCCGCTCTTCCGCAGAAAGTGCCTGCGCTTCCAGGCGGAGGAGGGCAGCGCCAGGAAGAAGACGCCAGCGTGGAACCCGACGGTTTTCCTCAAAGTGCAGATGTCCGTGGAGGAGAGGAGGTCTCTCGCCGTCGTCCTGTGCCTTTGCGTGCTGTTCAAGAAGCAAGGCGAAGACCACTTCGAGCTCCTCGAGTGCAGTGCGAAGCCCATCATGCATGCGCGGGCCACGGCCGTGTCGTTCGCGCTGCACACGTCCCCGGGACACCTGGCCGAGGCACCCCAAGGCCTTGCTCGCTTCGTCGTGTGCACCACGCAGGTGCTCACGTCTCAGCAGCACTGGGCCGCGGTGGAGCCGGACTCGAAGCTTCGCTGGACCCGCGAGAAGCTGGAGGCGCTGCACTCGCACCTTCTCGTCTTCGGCGGTGCCGCGGCGGCGGATCAGCTTCATGGCGGCAGCACCAGGGTGATCGACCTCTCGGGCTGGGACCGCAATGCCCACGACTCCGCAGTGTCGCTTTGCCTGTCTCCGCCGAGGCGCGGCCTCAACCTCGGGCTCTCCCTGCCGCGAGCAGCGAAGACCCGTGCGCCTGCGACGGTGGCATACTATCACTTTGCTTTCCCGGTCCCGAAGGGTGCGGACGAATCGGACGCGAGCAACTTGTCGGCGGACGAGGTCGAGATCGATGTCGAGAAGCGGCTCCGGCGGCAGGGTGACCAGGACTGGAAGACGTGGGTGGAGACTCGCCATGATCTCGCCTGCCCCTTGTGCGGCGCGTACATTGCCAAGTCAGAGAGCGAGCTCTTCGCACATCTTCGCACCTGCCATCCGCAGCTTCGCTTCGAGGCCTTCCTGGACGAAGGGCACAGGATGCACTGCGTGGTGCAGAACCTGCGGCACTCGAGCGAGAAGGCTCTTCGGCCCAAGAGAAAGCGAGACGAGAAGTTCTGTCCGCTCTACGTTCACAAGCGCCAGCGGGACGCAAGATTCACGCTGTACCGCGTGCCGCTGCGCGATGCCGACACTCGCACGGGTCTTTCCGCAAGCAAGAAGGCCCAGGGGAAGATTGTTGCGAAGCCAAGCTCGAATCGGAGCTCCTTCGCGCCGGTACGCCAGTACTACCACTCGCGAACGTACCTGCCGCTGCTCCCGTCCGAGGTTGACATTGATAGCGACGAAGAGCTCGACGACGACTGGATGCAGCAAGAGAGCGAAAGGCTGATTAACGAGTTCGAGGACGTCGCGCCGGAGGAAATTCTGCTGATGAAGCTCTGGAATCGGCACACGCGAAGCCACAAGGTGCAAGCGGACAATCGAGTGCCGCACCTCCTTCGCCTGTTCGCGAAGCGATTCGCACCCACGATTGTTCGAGAGAACCTGTGGGAAGTCTTTCTCTTGCACGCCTTCAACCTCTGGGACAACTCGTTAGTCACGAAAGATGAGGTTCTAGAATGCGCGGCTGTAGTGCGCAACTACAGCAATAGTGTGGCTGATCGAGGCGAGACGGAGCAGTCGCTAAGCAACGGCAGCAGTGCGCTGGACTTGTCCTGATGACAGAATGTAAGATGTCGATGCTCAGATCCAAGGCCCGAGCAAGAGCGCCACAGCTTGCGAAGGCCTCATGAAGAAGAAGAAGAAGAAGAAGAAGAGGACGGTGATGATGATTTTAATGATGATGAGAAACCCCTTCATTTCGTTCGTCGTCGCAAGGGCAGCGGGACTGCCCCAGCGTGCTACTTCAAACTGTTCTAAGAAGGAATCTCCAACGTGTCGAGGGCAGGAACTGCACGGATGGATATGACTTCTCCGATCCAATCCATGCGGCTGGACACGCGAGCAGAAAGCAAACAACAACACACTGTCCTGAGTCGGAAGTCAAGCAGCCACTCAGCCGAGTGAAACTAGGAACCGTGGCGCTATGCAGCACCACGTCCTGCTGGATCTGCGCTGCCGTAAGCAACGCACCCGGAAGCCGCAAGTTTCGCAGACAACCGAATCGGAGCATCGTACCATGCACGGGAAGGCACGAGATAGAGAGAGAGAGAGAGAGAGACAGACGGACACGGAGAGAAAGGCAGAGAGGGGAAGAGGGAGGGAGAGGACACGCCTTGGACATCGCAACACTGGACAGATCGATCGCAGCACTGTGCGAACCGCAAACTCCGATCTCGCTTGCTTCTATCCGCTCGCGCTCTTGGCTTCGCTTGCGCTTTTCTCTTCGCTTGCGCTCTTCTCCCCGCTTGGGTCTTCGGAGAGCATGCTTCTAATCTCTTTCCGTGAGGGCACGGAGGGGATATGCGTCTTTCCCTCGGCCACGTCAATGTCAACCAGGGGACGCAGGCAGGCGGACATCAGGTCGGAGTATATCTGGTAGTACTCCATGATGTCGCCGCGCCTCCGCTGAAGCTCCACGATGCACCTCTCCGGATCGTCCTCCGCCACGCTGACACGAACGACCAGCCCGATTTGCCCTTTCGACGTCATCTTGGTGGCCTTGATGTTCACCGCGTCGCTGGAGCCGCCCTCTCCGGCTTCTTCGTCTCCGTCGCTGGTCTCCACCTTGCACTCGAGCCCCAGTGCCGCCGCCCCCTCCTCCAGCTTCTCCCTCAGCTCGGTCACGCTCCGAGACGAGGTGAAGCGGAACACGCGGGCATTCACGCTCTGGGTCCGCGCAAGCGACGACTGCGCTCCGGGAGCCGCCTTTGCGTCTGCCGGGGCGTCGGCAGCCGCGCCTTCGGCGTCGGCCTCCCGCGGCTCCACCCCAACCGCCGCATCGGCGGCGCGGCCTTCGTCCTCTTCCTTGGTCTCGACGCTGATGGTCGGCCCTTCGGGCAGCTCCCCCTCTTTGGTGTACCAGGGATGTCTCATGATGTCCAGCATCTTGATTCGCTCTCTGGGGTCACGCACAAGAATTCTATCAATGAGGGACCTCAGGAGCGGGCTAAACCAGGACGGGTAGGAGAACTCGACGGCCTGGATCTTGCGGAAGAGCTCGCCCGTGGTGCTCTCGTCGAAGGGCAAGAAGCCAGCCACCAGGACGTAGAGGATCACGCCACAGCTCCAGATGTCCGCCATGTGGCCGTCGTATCCCTGATCAGCCAGCACCTCCGGAGCGACGTAGTTCGGCGTGCCGCACGTGGTGTGGAGCAGCTCGGCGTGCGACTCCGCTCCGCTGCCCTCCCGGTACAGCGAGCTCAGGCCGAAGTCGCTGATCTTCAGGTCGTTGTTCGCGTCCAGAAGCAGGTTCTCCGGCTTCAAGTCTCGGTGGCAGACCCCACGCGTGTGGCAATAGTGCACCCCTTCGGCCAGCTGCCGAAAGTAATACCGCGCCTGATCGTCGTCGAAGCGCTGCTGCTCCACGATCCGGTCAAAAAGCTCCCCGCCCGTGATGAGCTCGAGCACGATGAAGATGCGGGTGCGCGACGCCAGCACCTGAGGAGCGATCCGCGTCAGTCGGGCGGCGCTGCTGGTTCCCGTCGCCGGCAGCCGCGGCTTGCGTACCTCGTGAAGCTGGACGACATGGGGATGACGGATCATCTTCATGATGCTGATCTCCCGCTTGATCTGATCGCCCATGTTCTGCCTCTGGATTCTCTCCTTGTCCAGCACCTGCGCAGCGAAGGCAACACAGGATCGCGGTGTCAGCCGGCGGTCTTGACGCATCCCTCGGTCCCACGGCCGTGTCAGCCGAAGTCCGCGACGCAGCCACCGTGCAGAGGGCCTCTGCCGCGCTCCCCGCGTCCCCGCTTGCCACGCGAACGCGCCCGAGGCGTTCGCCGGCGCTCCGGATCCGCACCGTGCTCACTCCCGCGCGGCTTCGGAAGAACTCCACTTTCTTCGCTCCGCCCGATGCCGCCCCTGGC
>JAAMXY010002492.1:23912-80614 GCA_019677205.1 Pinguiococcus pyrenoidosus
AGCCACGTGCGTCACCTGGCCGAGCGAGCGCCGCACGTCACGGCCGGAGTCGCTCCGCGCGCTCCGCGAGGAGTCGAAGGTCGGCGACGCACGCAGCTTTCGTGTGTTTCGGCCGGCTCGGACTCCGGGACCGGGGGGTTCCGCTGGACCAGCTGAAACCACGGGGCTTCTCTCCCGCCTTCTCCGGTCGACTCAGGGAGAGGTGAGCGAAAGATCGGAGAAGCGTCGCTGTCCACTGCGGCTGGAAGTCTTGACGTTCAACCTTCCTGGAGCATTCCTGGCGCGTAGAAGGATGCGCTGGTCGGCCAATCAACGAAGATGCGGAATGACGCGGCGCGCTGTGCACCGTGATTGGCCCATGCCGAGAGAATCCGGACTGATGTCAAACTGCAAATGTCGTGAAATCAGCGACAATAAAATCTTCAGAATTTGGAAAGCTACTGCGTCGCCGGTCTGTGACAGCTGGATCTCTAAGTTCCAAACGCCACGTTAGTGAGCTGGTGCGACGCCCGTGTCTCCGCCCGAGTGCAGACAAGAGCAAAACCTTGCAACGCTACACTCAAGGCTTGCTCCTCCGACGGTACCGCAACGAGAGCGACCGAGGCATCAAAACGCGCCGCGCATTGCATGATAAGGCCGGCTGGAGACGAAGCTTGTGCCTCGACCGCTGGAATTTTGCGATCGTGATCACCATGGGATGCACAAACCGTGTCTGCAGCGGGCTGGCGCTTGGGTGCCTCCTACTGCTGCAGGTCGATGTTGCCGAAGGCCTCTCGCGACGCCTGTATGGCCTTCACACGACGGGGGCTCCGCGGTCGGTGGCCTTCCCACTAGCGGTGTCCAAGACGAAGGAGGACATCTTCGAAGGATATAGAAAGGTACGGCGACGACGACAGTCTCCTTGGCTACGGCGAAGCAGGTGCTGAGCATTAATTCGCTTCATGCCGGACAACGCAGGAAGTGGAAGAGACCGGCAGCAACGGGCAGGATTCGCCGGACATGCCGGCGGCCTTCGCTGCCACGCAGAACGAGTTCCTGGCTCGGATCCGGCCGACGACGCCGACCGGCCGAACGAACCTCTTTATCATCACTGGCATTGCTGTGTTCGTGGCGAGCAACCTGATCATGCTGCAGCAGAACCCGCTGAAAGCGTACGAGGCTGCGGTCGCCGCAAACCCCGTCTTTGTCAAGGCGTGCACCAGCGGTGTGGCCTACGGCCTGGGGGACGCGCTGTCCCAGGTTTTGCTGGGCAAGAAGGTGGATGACTTGGATCTGTGGCGCTCGGCCCGCTCGGGGACTGCGGGTTTCATCGGCCACGGGCCGTTGTGTCACTACTGGATGGTCTGGATGGAGGGCCATCTGGACTTCGGCGGGGCGTGGTACGCCGTCTTCGCAAAGGTGGTGGCCGATCAGACCATCTGGAGCATCTACTTGAACGCCATGTACGCCTCGATCATCGGATTCCTCGCGGGAAAGAGTCTGCCCGCCGTGTGGCGCGATATCCGCGACACAGCGTGGCCGGCGCTGCGCTCGTCCTGGCGCTTCTGGCCGTTCATCCACCTCATCAGCTTCTCGAAGTTCATCCCGCTAGATCTAAAGCTTCTCTGGGTAGATGTCATGGAGGTAATCTGGGTGATCATCCTGTCCCGCGTGAACAATGAGCAGAAGATCGAAGCAAGAGTAGCGGAGGGCGACGCGGACGAGGAGGATCTGCAGACCTAAAGTCGTTGTCGGTTTGTCGCATCGGTTTGAGTGCCATGCCTGTGTCATTGGTGCAGCATCACGGAGGCTGTGTAAGATGGAGCAAGGCCCGTGTTGGTAGAGAGGACGGATTGTTTGTGTGCTGCGTGCCGGCGATCGTGCGAGTAATAACAAAGCGAGCCGCCACCAAGGATGAATCAGTTTACCAAGTTATCCCAAGTCTTCCCGCCGCGCGGTCTCGACGAGAGCCCGGCTCCACGGCGCAGCTATCCACAGAATCTCGCAACGATCTACAAAACTTGGGGCCGCACCACTGGCTCTCTGTCTCTCTATCTCTCAACATCTAGGCGATACTCTTGGCCACGTTCCTGAATCCATTTCCAAGGCAGGAGAGAAGGACCGAGCCGTCTTGGTCGTGCCTGATCCGGAAGACCGAGCCGAACACGTCTCGAAGGAGCTGCAGAGTGCGAATGGCCGGCTCTGAGAGACCTCCCACACGCAGACGGCTCACGTCCTCCGTCGTGAGCGCCATCAACATGATGCAGAGGCTGTGATGCGCTTCGTCGATGAATCCACCCGCCTGAACCTGATCTAGCACCGCCGCCGCAGTCTCCACGCCCAGATCCTCGGGCAGCGTCCCTCCCTCTGCCGCGGCCTCGGAGGAGATCATGCAGCCCTCGGTCGTCTCCGCCACGATTGACACGGCAAAGCCGGGGCTCCCGCCGGAGCGCGCCCCGGAGTAGTGGTCGGTGTAGATCCACACGTCCGGCAAGAAGCGATTGAGCAAGGCCCTCGCCGAGTCGACGAGGCGATTCGCGATCTGCGGCGACACCTTTGCCGTGTACGCGACGCCTCGGATCCGCTTGACGAGACCCACGTTGGTGAGATCGACCGGCTGCAGCTCCTTCACAATGGGCAGCGACACGACCACCAAGCCGCCGCCCTTCGGCGGAGCGCCCCTCCTCTTCACCGTGAGCGTCGCGCCAGCAGCTCCAAAGCGCTCCAGCAGAGGCAGAGTCACGGTTCTCAGCGTGTCGATCCCCAGGTCCACATCGTCGTTGGTGATGCCCGACAGACTCAGCAGCAAAGGCCTCTTCGCGAAGAGGGCCAGCGGGATGATGCCTTCCAGGAAATACCCGGCGGCTCGACCTTCGCAGGAGTGCGTCACCTTGCCGCCGGTCACCAGCCCAGGCACATAGCGTAGCTTCGTGCCCGTCTCGTTGATCTCTACCCGGCAGCCGTCGCAGAGCTTCTCCAGCAGGCGTAGGAAGCTCGCCTCGAAGTCGCGCAAGCCCGGCTCTTCGTCGTCCTCGCGAATCCCGTCGATGCGGAGCGGGCGGCCCACCAGCGTGGCGGCCACCAGGCGCTGGCGAAAGTTGCCGCAACCGCGAGCGCGGATCGGGGCCATCGACGAAGCGTCGTGTGGATCGCCTCAGAGAGGCAGGGTGCGCGGAGACGGTCAGAGAGGGAGACGGAGCGCTGCAGCGGACAGAGGCGTTGTTTAGCGATGAATGGATCGAGAGACTCCTCCATCATTCTGTGGTTTCATTGGTCAGTTTCGCTCCGATAGTAGAGACATCAATCGGTCCGTTTCTGATTTTTTCTATGAGTTTGATTTTGCTTATATAAATATATGAAAATTTAGTGAATTTCATCAATAAAGAGAAACCGGTCTTCAACTTCCGGCTGAGTTTTGGTCGGCAGATCGGAGTTGAGAGTTTAGAGTTGGAGTTGAATGAACGCACTTGAGCATTGCTGGCGTCTCAGGCGTTTTGGATGCGCGGAGCTGCTGCGTTCTCCCAACTTCCAAGTGTGAAAGGTCGAGCGTGAGGATGAGGACCTTCTCACTGCGGCAGAACAGCGTGAGCGCGCTGCGCCTCGCGGCCACGCTGTCCGGCGGTGCGACGAACTCCTCGCCGGTATCGCTTCCGCGTGACGCAAGTGCCCGTTTCCGCGGTGTCTCTGACTCTCGAGGCGTTGTATAGGACTTCGTGGCTCCGGCGGCGCTCATGACCAGCGCGATGTCGCTGCACTTCTTCGGCTACGAGTGTGCTCGCGCCGCCAGCCTCTCTCTGCTGCGGCAGCCGGAGCAGCCGTTCACCGATGCCAGCGTGGCAGTGCTCCAAGGCATGGCCGCGCCCGTGGCGTCGGTCATGCTGATCATCTACTCGCTCTTGCTGTCGCGGGTGGGCCCGCGGAAGACGCTGCGAGTGTTCGGGATCGGATCGGCAGCGGTGCTGGCGCTGTTTGCCTTCCTCTCCAGCCAGTTGCCCGTCGGTCCCTTGCGGAGCATGGCGGTATGCTTTGGGTGTTTGGCTGCAAGACCTCTGGAGGCGCTGCTCATGGCATCTCGAACCACGCTCCTGCTGTGTGACTAGATTGCCTCGTTGTTCCTGGCGAGGGAGGGCTACGTGCACCTGCTGGCGACGCAGTATTGGGCGTTCTTGAACAGCGTCATGCCGGTGAAGGCGGCGGCGTCGTGGTTCCCACGGATTGCCGGCATCGTCTGCACGGTGTCAGCGATCGCCGGGGCGGCGGTCAAGCCGATCAGCTCGTGGTTTGGAAGCACGCACCAGCTGGTCTTCATTACGGCTGGGATGCTCTCGCTGGCGACCATCGTCAGCAACGAGGCCTTTCGACGCGCGCCTGGGAAGATCGAGCAAGACATCTCCGCGGCTAGACAGGCGAAGGAGGTCCAAAAGGTGCGTGGCCTAGCATCGAGGATGGCATCAAGGAGCCGCCCGGCCGACGAAGCTCATGGAGCGCCGCAGGCGACCCTGGACGCGAAAGTTGTCGGTGACGAAGATGCGAAGGGCACAAGCCTCGGCTGGATCTCCCGGCGCATGCCACGAATATTCCTAGTTGCCCAGAGGGTCTTCGAGAAGAGGTGAGCGATCCGCCCTTTGAATGCCGCTTCCTTTGGGGGCCTGGATGCTCATTGCCCGGCGTCCACAGCTCGACGCTCCGGGCTCTCCTGTGGGAGACGGTCGCTTGCCAGTCTCTGTCGGCCATGCTCTCCCTGGCGTTTCACTCCGCAACCAGGAAGCATCTGGCCACCACCGCAGAGCACGCTGCATACGTTGGGAGGTGCGTAGCCTGAGGTCGTGTGGTGTTTGCGCATTCCTTGGGGCCTGAGGACGCTTGCTGCGCACAGGTTCTACGCGATGGTCAACGTGGCCTCCGCATTGCTTCAGTTCATCATCGTGCCGGCCGTCTTGACGCTCGTGGCGACGAAGCGTGGGGAGGAAGATGACCGACAGGAGATCAAGCAGGCCGCTCGCTTGCTGATGCTGGGGCCCGCCCTAAGCCTCACGATCCTCTTGATTAGCGCCCAAAGCCCTTCGCTGCTTATCATATCGCTCGCATTCGGTTGCCAAAAGGTACCCAACGCGCCCTACAAGCGGCTTCTCGGAGGCTCCCGAGCACGGTAGCTGATATTTCTTGCGTCTCTCCATGTTCTCTCAGACGATTGAGTATAGTGTGAGATCGAGCGCGACGGAGCTGTTGTACGTGCCCATGGACTACAACTCCAAGTACCTCGGGAAGGAGGTCATCAGCGTCTTAGGAACTCGGGGAGGGCGCTCCGTGTCCTCGCTCGGCCTCATGTATCTGTGCTCAGTGGTGGAGCCGACCTCGGGCTTCTTCTCTGGGATCATGGCGAGCGCCGCGGTGATCTGGGGGTACTTCGCAAGAACTGCCAAGCGAGAAGCCTCGAATATGCCTTTGGGACAGCCGCAGGCCGCTCAGCCGGCAACAGACAAGGAAAAGGTGTCATAAGAGCTTCCTTCTTGTCCTTTGGTCTGGATCTCGTGGCATCCTCCGCCACATCTTGTGCGCCACCAACCACAGCGGTAGAGGAGGATGTCGCAAAATCTTAAGCAAAGAGCAACTGCACAAAGCTTGCCAAAATGCCAAAGCTTGCCAAAATGCCAAAGCTTGCCAAAATGCCAAAGCTTGCCAAAATGCCAAACTCCCAATGGTGAAAACAAGAGTTGCCAAGCCAACTTTGCGGAGAAAAAAAAAAAAAGCGTCAGCTACAGGATTCGAACCTGTGCGGGTTGCCCCAATTGATTTCGAGTCAATCGCCTTAACCGCTCGGCCAAACTGACATGTCTACTTGAACATGCGTGGCGTCACAATATATGAAGACTCCTTTGCGAGAGGATCTGCGAGAGAGAATCGGAGGTTCTTCGCGGCGGACGACGGTCCAAAGCACCACAACCACGCGGAAGATCGGGCAGCGAAGCCCTTGACGAGCGTTCATCACCCCTTCGATGATCACGGGCGCGACGCTAGGCGGAAACTTGGAAGAAGCACAGCCAAAGAACGCAAGAGCCGCTGAGAGTCTCCGAGCCGTCCGACAGCTACAGGCGCTGTTGACCCAGTCGGCGTCGCATCCGGAGGACAAAGTGCGCGAGTGGTGCGTGGCGTACTTTGAACCCAAGCACTTCGATGCAGTGGTCATCGAAAGGGCCCTTGAAAGGCGGTACGTCTCACGCCTCTCCGCGGAATTCCGACGCCGCTGCCTCAACTCGCTGCTTTTTCCCCGTCCTTTCCGCCCATTCTGGGCTCAGATGCGGCCTCCCGAGCTGCTGCAAGCTGCCCCTCAGCTCCATTGCGAAGCGGAACAGACGCAAGCTGTATGTCTGGCGGGTGCCGGACGGGACGAAACGCGAGGAGACTCAGACCATCGAAGTGGACGTCGAAGACGTCGAGCGCTTCTGCTCTCGTGAGTGCTACGTAGCGAGTTTGCGCCTCCGCCAGAAAATCCCTCAGGAGCTCGTGACGCTGAGGAAGGCGGCGAAGCCGTTCTTCGAGGGACTGGACGCCGAGGTCGATTTCCGCGATCCCACCGTAGACGATCTGCTCGAAAGGGCGTTTGCTCTCCTCGGCAGCGGTCGGCCAGCTCCTTCTGCCTCGAAGCGGCGCGACCAACGGGAGGGTCACGGGGTAGAAGGACATGCAAAGCGGCCAGCGTGGAGCGCGCGGAAGCCTGCGGGTCCGAGGAGAGTCCTTCGGGAAAGCGATCATAGCAAAGCTGCGAAGCAGCCCGCTGCGAAGTTGAAGAGGGTGCGCTTTGGGAAGTTTGACCAGCAAGTGTACAACAGAAACGACACGTCCGATAAGGTCAAGGCACACGCGGATGCAACAGAGGGGAGCGTCGAATGGAAGCCAAGTCGTGGTCCCCGCCGGTCGAGCATGGCCCCCCTGAGGTACGCGAAGTACGCCGACAACGACGACAACAACGACAACGACGACAACGACGACAACGACGACAACGACGACAAGGAGAACGCCACCGAGGAGAAGGCGGATCTTATGGGAATCCACGACGCCGAGGTATCGTCGCCGTTTCCCAGCGCACCCTTCAGCGCGCTCTCCGCTGTCCACGCGCCAGGGGTGGACAGTGACCCGGTACGAGAACGGCTTGTTCCGAGACGTCGGCCACTGCCGGCCGGAGAGCAAAGGCAGATCTCTTCTGCGTCTGTGCCTCGCCAAAGCACAGACCGCGAGGCATCCTCTCCCGAGGAGCAGGAGTCTTCTGCAGCGTGTGCGACAAATGGGGAGAAGAAAGCGCCGCAACCGGCGAAAGAAAGGTCGCTCCCAATTCTAGGAGGAGAGCAAGAAAGACAACAACAAGAAGAACAAGAACAAGAACCAGAACAAGAACCAGAGGAGCCAAAGAAAGAGGACCAGGATCAAGAAGATTTGGCTAAAGCGAAGGGCGATCCGGAGGATTTCTTTGCGGACGATTCTGAGGACGCGTCGGATGACTCCTTCTCGATCCAAATGCCCGAAGCAGATGGAGAGGGCCGAGGGCTTCCGCACGAGGATGCCCAGTCAAGAGTGGTGAGGGTGGTCGACGCCTTCCTCACGTTGAAGACGCCTGCGCTCACCCAGGTCTTGGCACATGGCGATGCAGCACGTGCCTATCGTGACTCGCAAAGCCAAGAAGCCGGACCCGAAGAAATGAGCGACGCCGGTGACCTGGAAGGCCTGCCTCTGCATCAAGAGGAAGAACGACCACGCGTCGTGAGCATGACGAAACGTGCCCGCATGAACAGCACCATCAAGATGTCCGTTCAAGCGTGGCGATCTCAGAAGATTCGGCTGGTTCCGTCAGTTGTTGCGGAGGTACTCCGCCGAACCAAGAAGCAAGCGCCAACAGACCCGGCGACGCCTTCGGGAGGCAAGGAGATCGCCACATCCGTCAAGTCCTCGTGCGGATCCATCTTCTTCGCTCTCGAGCGCAGAATGCTTCTCGCCCTGGAGCACGGGAGCTATGACGTTCCGCTTCCTCCTTTGGCCCGCCGCGATTGGATGCTCATGGCTCTGGCCCTGACGGCGACAGCAACGCGGAATATGGTGCAGTTCTGTGACTTCGTCGACGTGCATGACCCCCACCCACGTGTTCCACCTCACGTGCTCTACGATGCGGTGATCGAAAGCATGGATACGTCGATTCTGGCCGAAGATCTCGCTCCGCTCGGCCTCGCAAGGTCGTCCGCAGATGTCGAAGAGGGCACACCAACGCTTCAGAGCGGCAAGAGAGCGTTCAGGAGCAAGCTTGGATCGTTGGTGGCACTGCTGCAAGAAGAGGAATGAAGATGTGGGACGAAGACCCGCTTCCTCACGTTTGCTGAGATGCCTATAGAGATGAGCAGAAGAGACCAAGGAAGAACGAGGAAGAAGAAGAACAAAAAGACGACAGTTTGTTTCACCAGCTTCGCGTCTTCGCGTCTCTGTCATCCTGGTATTCGGAAGTGTGAGGCATTCAAGTCCTCGAGATGAAATCTCAGCGCAATCTGCTGGAGCACCCGCTTCTTTCTCCCCGCGACGCTCGGCTCGCTGCTCAAGTCGTAGAGGGTGCACAGATTGAAAGCCGTCTCCTTCCTTAAGAACCGATGGGGATCCTCTCGCACGAGGTCCTCAAGGATTTGAACGGCAGCGCCAAGCTGACAGGTGTACAACGAAGCGATCGCCAGGTTGTTGGCCGCAGAAACGACGAGGTCGTTGTCAAAGCCGATCCCCTCGACCCCGGGAACCACGCCTCCAGCTCTCCACCCGGACACCGACGGCGACATCGGGCGAGGGCTGCCGCCAAGCGATCGCCCAAGGCTGTCCAGGCTTACGTCTGCCGCTTGCCTCTTCCGCTCGACGTCCATCGCGTCTCGGTAGCAGACCTGCGCCTTGACATACTCCCCTTTGCTGAAGAACAGGCTCCCGCGTGCCAGGCTAATCAAGGGGTCCGGGTCCGGGTCCAGGCCTGCGCTCTCCCCGTCTCGCCCCTTCATCTCTGCCTCCAGGGCCTCCAACGCCTTCGCAGCTGGCGGCACTGCGCCAACCTGGATGAAGATGTGGCAGATCCTGCTCAGCACCGCCGCACGAGCTTGAATGCGACCCCGCAGCACCGCGGGGCTCTCCGCGGAGCCATGAACCGGTGCGTCCTTGGGAATGTACATCAGCTGTGCCTCTAGAGCTTGCACGGCCGCCCGCCACTGGAAACGACTTGCCTACCAAGAGGTTGGAGATGTGCGGTCAGCCCAGCTGCTTGGTCAGAAATGTACGTTCAGAGATGTTGCACAGCGCGCCACGGAGCGACCTCCCGCAAGGTAACACTCACGTGCGCGGTGCTCACAGCTGTGAGAAATCGCAATCTCCACCGCAGCCGATCGCCGTCGGACAGGCTCTGGGACAGCTCTGCCAGGTCGAGAGGGAACAAGAGATTCAGGGGAAGCGCTTCCTCCGCGGTCCCGCTGGCCGCCACTGCGGACGAGCTGGCCGGGTCCGCCATTGCATTGATCACATCGTGCATGCTAAAGATCGCAAGATGCGCCTTCTCCGCATTGTGCGCGGCCGTCTAGACGAGCACGCACCAAATGTCAGGCAAGCTCCCTTGTCTCCAGACTCTTGTTCCCCCGCCGCTTACCACTTCCAGCACCATGAGAAGGATCTGCAGTTTGAGAAAGGCCTGCCGTCGCTCCACCTCCGCATTGCCGTCCACCTTTTCGGAAGAGACACGGTGAATCCACTTTCCTCCGCCTCGCATGCACCGCAGCCGATGAATTCAACTCAAGCTACCTCCCCCGTGTCCAGCGACCAGATGCGCTGGAGCTCGGAAAGCGCCTTCTCCGGCATGGACGTCTTCACGAAGGCCAAGGCGCGGCAGAAGCGCAGCTCCGCCCGGTCCAGAGGCGTCAGCAGCACCGCGTCGGAGGATCCCCCCTCAGGCTCGTGCAGGAGCGTCTCGGACACCTCCAGGAGCTTCTTCCAGTGGCGCCTGGCCGCCAGGATCCGCACGGTTCGAGGAGAGGCTTGGAGCTGCTCCGGCCTCGGCACCTCCGCGCCGCTGTCCACAAGGAAATCGTCCACGTAGTCGCGCAGCGTCTTCTTGGGCGAGTCCGACGACACCGGCGTGTCCGGCGCGGTGCGGACGCTCAGCTCTTTGCTCAGCGACTCCGGCGTGCGCAGCGTCGAAGACAGGCGCCGCGCCGGCGGCTGCGCCGGCGGCTGCGCCTGCGTGCCGTACGTCATGGGCGGCGCCGCGATCGTGGGCGTCAGAGGGTCGTCCTGCGCATTTCGCCGCGCCACCGGCCGCACGCCCGCCGGAGCGCCGTCCTGAACAGGGGTTTCGTGTCGCTGTAAGTCCCACGCCGAAGCTTTGCCGGACTAGCGCCGTACCTGCAACGCCGGCGGGCGCGCGTCGTCCACCGCAGCCGCAGGAGGTGGCGTGTTGAAGAGCTTCTCCGCCATGAGCGTCGCACTTGGCGCGCGCGCGCGCGCGGTCTTTCGGCGTTGGCAGCGGAGTTCGAGAGATTGCGCGCTTGCTCGCCGCATACAACAGCGCAAGAGCGGGGAAGATCCGGATTTGTGACAGAGGGAAGTCCGGCGTAAGCGGCCGGATTTGAACGCCGATCTTGGCCTTTCGGACGGATCGGCACCAGATAGAAAGCGTCAGCATGGCGGCGCAAGTGGAAAGGGATTCTGCAGAAGTGGAGGTGCGCTCTGCTGCCGCTGCGTGCGGTTTGGGATGCGTCGCAGGCTCAGATCGTCTTGTCGTGCAGGCGGCGGAGGAGCTGGAAACGCTTTCGGACACGCTTGCCGAGGCCGAGAGGCTAAGTCTGGTGCAGGATCCGGATGGCGAGCCTTTCAAATCCAAGTACCAGGCGCTTCGGCTGCTCCAGCGGGCGAAAGAGCTGTTGCAAGGCGCTGAAGAGGAGCACGGGAGGGACCTCCGAGATTTGCAGCGCCGGATCGGGGCCTTGCACTTGGCGACCGAGGACTTCGCGGCGGCGGATGAAGCTCTGACGAGCTGCATTACTATGCTGGCACCGGAGCTGGTGCAGAGAGTCGGCAAACTCTCCGGGGACGACGAGGCGGAGGACGCGCAAGAGCTTCCCCCGGAGATCGTGCTTGGTGATCAGGAGCTTCAGCGCTTTCGAGACGAATTGGAGACCGTATGGGACTGCCTCAATCTTCTCGGTCTTCTGTGGAGCCAGCGAGACCGGCCCCGGCGCTCTCTTCTGTATCTTCTGGTAGCGGAGAGGCTCAGCGTTGACGCGGATGTCTCGAACGACACAAGAGCGCCAAGCGATGGCGATCCGAGGCTTCTTTCGCTTCTCAATCACACGAATTACTATCTTGCCCAGGTGTACTCGAATCTTGGCCAGCTGAATCGAGCAGCGAAGTACATCCAGGTTACGCTGGAGCAGCAACTGGTGACGAGGGATTCGTTTTCGCCGCTCGAGTGGGCCAAGAACTGCATGGGCCTGTCCGACTTTTGCCTGATGCAGCGCCGATTTCTAGAGACCTCCAAGTGCTTGCAAGCAAGCAGGCACATCATTCGCAGTGTAGAAGGCGACGCAGGCGAGGAGGAGGAGACCATGAGAAAAACTAGTTTGCTGGCCGACTTGGACAAGAGATGGGCCTCCGTCGCGGCGGAACTCTTGCAAGCGGTCGTAGACAAAGAGTTTGACGCCGAGTTGCCGGTTGTGGCGGGGGATGGTCCGAGGAGGGTCGAGTTCCGCTCTCTCCCTGCGGAGCCAGTGCCCATTCTTCTGACGCCGAGGGAGATCATCACGTTCGAAAGCGCGAGGGACATCTACAAATTCGGGGAGCGCGCTTGCCTTCAGGCGCTCCAGCACTATCAGCTGGATGGGTATGTGACCAATCACGTCCGGATCATGCAGCTGCGGTCGCGCCTGCTGGGCTTGCTATCGAAGCTCGAAGAGGACGCCTCTCGTGTCGCGGCGATGAACACCAAGAGATGCGGACTGCTGGCGCCGCTGCTCAGCCAACTGAGCGCCACACACTATGCTCATCTCCTGAAGGAAATCAGCTTCGAAGTGGGCTCTCTCCAGTCCGATCTGGTGGACTTCCGCGCGAAGCGGGTCGAGAAGCGGCAGCGCCATGGCAAAGCACCCAAATCTGGCGACGTTGTCGCCCTGAACCGCGCGGCGGCAGCAGCAATCATCGCGTTTGAGTCGTTCGCAGGCTACTACCAGAAGCCTCAGCCCGGATGCTGCATGGTCCCGACCTACTCAAACGCGGGAGATTTGGAATCTCTTGGGGAAGAGAACGTCGAGGTGATTGAGGGCGTCATCTTCCCGCCACTGCGTAGCCTCATTCGGCGCGGACCGCCGAGGTCGATTGATTTTCCTGCAGACCTGCATGCATCCGACGTTGGCCCGCTATGGAGGGCCTACTTCCATATTGCTCGCATGTGGGGACGGACGGTCTCGCCCACGCCGCAGCAACGTGTGGAGGTTCTCTCGCAGGCGCTCCAGCTCTATGAAGCGCTTCCAGCCTTTGCCCAAGGTCTGGTCGAGCGAATCGACAAGGATGAAGCAGAGGGAGTGACCGTTCCGGGCCTCTTCGAGCAGGAGATTGAGATCTGCACACAGATGGCAGGTCTTCTGCCGATCAAGATGTCGCGAGTGCAGCATGACGGCGTTGCCGCACTGGGGCCAGCGCTGTAGCCCCCTTCGACCCCAACTTCGAAGAAACGATCTCGAAGCACGCGCCTAGACTGTTGCCTCGTCCGTCTGCGTCTGCACACTCAGCAGGGCCTCCGACAGATTCAATTCAGGCTGCTGCCTCAGCTTGAGCGCAAGGCTGTTGGCCAGCTCGATCACCGCATCGAATTTCTCTGGGCGATCGACGCTTTCTGGAGGATCTTCCGTTGGGCGCAAAACTAGAAGATCCGAAAGGGCTTTTGCTTCCGAAATGGCTTTTGCTTCTCGCCTTCCGGGCTTCGAGGGGCTCACGATTGAGAGGCTGGAGCCACGCAGTGGAAACGCCTCGTCCACGCTGGCACGCACTCGCACCTCAAACGGAGGGCTTGCCGTAGACCAGCCGACCCCGTTCATGGCGCTTACGCGATACTGCAGCACAATAGGAAACGTGCGCGGTAGTCTGAACGGCTGCTCTCGACTCGCAAGCTGTCTCGCGCTTTCGTACGCTGAGTGCGCGAAGCAATGGACATCGTTCTTCACGGTTGCGAGTTCGCGCCAGTTCTTCGGCCAGGGCATCGATGCTCCTTTCGCCACCTCCGTCGCGAGCATCTTATGCCGGCGAGGTTCTCTTTTCCACTCGATCTTGTAGAGTTTGATGGTGTCGCCGCTCGCATGGGCAGGCGCCCACGTCAGCTGCACGACTGGCTCGCGGAGGGAGACGTCGATATCTCTCTCGTCCTCTGACGCACATACTGCCGGGCTACGGCCTCGGGCCAAGCTCTCCACTCCGCTCGCCGTGTGCGTCCAGACGACAGTGCACGAGACAACTGAGGGTCTGGCGGGCACATCAGACGTAGTCGCGATGCGCAGAGGAGCCTGTGCGTGGAGCCAGCGCCGGGCCGCGTCGTCAATGTCTTCTTGATTCATGTCCTTCAAGTCCTGTGTCTCTTTTGCGCCGTGCGACGGCGCAGACTCGCTGACGAGCTCGTCCAGCGAGGAGAAGTGCATCTCAAAGGATCTTTGAAGCGACGCTAAGGAGCCATTCAGAACATGAAGTGCCTTGAGGAAGAAGCGTCGCTGCGGCCATTCCAAGGCCGCGATGTATTGCCTTATCGCGGAGGATTTGCAAGCATCGCAGGTGTCTTCGAGACCCTGCAGCAATCGCCGTCTGTCCTTCTCATCAACGAGCAACACTGCTCGGTACGCCGTTCGAGGCTGCAGCCCGGAAACACTCACACCCAGAGTGGCGAAGAAAGACTTCTCGTCGAGCTTGCTCTGCTCAACCAAGTGCGGCATCTCCGGGAAGATGGGCAGCAGCCATTCCTCCTGGAGCAAAGGTATGAGAAGAGCCCGTAGGGTCGGAGAGCACGTCGACTCGGATGCCTGCATTGCCTTCTGTAGCGACTGCACCGCTTGTGCGCAGTCCACCTTCCTCGTAGACGCGAGTGCTACATCCGTGGATGAGGGGCCCACTCTCGACGAGAACGGGTTCAGCGGCAGGTCGACGGACACGAGACGCACGATGATGTACGACAGATCGCCGACACTTTGCACATGAGCCCGCGGGGAAATTGAGTGCGTGAAGAGGCGCATCGGCAGCAGCCGTTCCGACACGTTTGGCAGCAAATCCTCACTCTGATTCAAGAAGCTTCGGTCGCTTGACCGTGACGCATCCGCCGCGGCGTTGTCTCTGTAGTGATGCAAGAAGGACTTCATCACGAGAGAGTCATCGATTTGCCTGAGAATCACGATCTGCGCCGCTAGCGCAGATTCCAGCCGCTCCGGCATCCGCAGCGTCACCTGCGTCGGGCCACGAAGCGGCCTTGCCGAGAATCCCCAAGCAGCGTGAAGCTGGCGGAAGCATGCAATTTCGTCCAGTGCGAGATTCTGGCGGCGCTGAAGAGCCAGCGGCACTGCTCCTCTTAAGGCTTCGGCAAAGCGGCGCTCCTTGTCCATCGCGTGTCTCTCCGCCGCAGCGGCCTTCATGTGGGCCTCGAGTCGGCTCTGCTCCTTCTTAAGCAGCAGATCCTCCTCGACGCGCAGACGCTCTCGGGCCCTTCGTGTAGCTTCTTCCCAGATACTACGGCAAACGTTGCGCGTCTTGCGGCCGCGATACACCGCCTGAATCTCACTGGCCGCCCAGTGCTCACCCTTTGCGGCGTCCGTCCGAAGTCCCTCCAAAACTTCCAGAAGGGTCCGACCGATGCGAAACTCCTGTTCCTTGAGACAGAGACGCCTCCGCGCCGTGCAAACCGCAGCGCACGCGGCCACGTCCTCTGCGGCAAGATTCTCGCCGGCAGCCCGAAGCGCCACGCGTCGTGCAAAGCGACGGAAGCCACGAGCTCTGTACTTTTTCGCCACCTCGTCTCGTTCCACCTGGCTCCAGGTCCTCATCGGCGCATCAAAACCACCGTCACCCTCTGGGCCACCGACCACAGCTGTCGGCGGCAGCTGGCTGATTCGCAGCAGGTCGAGGCGAGCTGGCATGGTGGACAAGACGCGCGTGTCGGCGTCGACGTCCGCGCCGTTGATAGCTTCCTGGTCTTTTACTGAAATCATTTGGTTCCGGCGCTTCTCGGCCGCGCGCCGTTGCTTCCGCTGGGCCTCCGATGCCTCTTCGTAAAGCCCTTCAAAGTACTCGGATGATCTCGGCCCGTCCAGCAGATCCTCCACGGCGGAAGCCAAAATGGCGTTCTGGAGCTTCTGGCCGCCGTAGTAGGCCCAGTAATCCGCCTCTTCCCCCTCCATAGCACGCTGGCGACCTTGCTTCATTGCCGCTGCGCACAAGTCGACCACAGCGCGCTGGTCGAGTCGCAGGCGCCAGGCCTCCTCCGCAAACGCCCAGCCGTGCGCCAGCCAGTCGGTGACGTAGTCGCCGTCTCCAATGCGACTCCGGAAGCGGCGACTGACCTGATCGACATTGGGGTCAAGGGGTCGCCGCAAGGGTTGAGGGTCGTGGCTATCCATCCTCTCGACTGCCATTTGCGCTTCATTGAACGACGAAACGCCGTCACCCGATGGCCCGTCCTGAGTAGCCTCTTCGCCGCCTTCGTGCTTGTGGAAGTCTCCGAGGCACCAGGAGCAGAAGTGTTGGACGTTGCTCAGCTCCGGGACCAGCTGAAACCTCTCTCGCACAAAGCCTTTGGGGACAAAGTTACCCTTGAGCGTCTCCGGCGAAGTTTGGAGCAAAAAGAAGATGTCGCGGCGTCCGCCACACATGGGATCGCCAGCATCCCAACCTTGCTCCTCGTCGCTGGATTGGCCTGAGTATCGGGCGAAGCGCTGGCACATCGTCTCGATGGCGGCGCTTTTCCAGTCGAACTCATCTCGGCTTCGACGCCTCTCCTCTTCGGCCAGTCGCCGCAGGCGCTGCTTCTTCGTCTCGAACTTCTTTCTGCCCTTCAAGGCTTGATGCAATGGTTGGGATTGCGTCGCCGAGGTAGCTCGAAGGCCAGACTCGTCGCGATCTAGCTTCGTGGTTGCCATTGCTGTTGCTGTTGCCGCTGCCGCTGCCGCTGCTGCTGCTGCTGTTGCTGTTGCTGCTGCTGTTGCTGTTGCTGCTGGTCCTTCCGTTGGGCTTGTTTCCTTGCGTGTCTTCCGACCCCAGAGGTCCGGGAGAGGAGCGTCGCTGATGCCCGAGGCGACATATTCCCAGAACGTCTTGGGATCCCACCAGAGGTGCAAAGCGACGTCTTTCCATTGGCGGCGCTCGCGGCGCCTACTCTCGTTGGCACTCCGAATCTGCTGGCGGCGCTTCAGTCTCTCTGGCGGGGGCATTGCACCGTGAGGCTATTGCAAACGGCAAGAGCCTTTGAGGCCTCGAGAAAGACTGCTCACCTTTCTCTTCTTCGCTCAGGCTGTCGAGAAAGAGGCGGCGCTTCCGCTCTTCAACCCTTTCCCTCGCCTTCTCGATCCCTTCTCGTCGCCGCTTCTCCTTCTCCTCTTCAGTCTGCGGTGCGTCTCGCCTTGGAGCCGCTGCTTCCTTGTGGCCACTTCTTGTCTTCTGCTCCTGAAGACCGAAGTCACACGGCGACAAAAATCACGTCTTGCTGCAAACAAGCAATGGCCTGATGAAGGGCACGCATTACCTCGACAAAAAGCTGGAAGTCTCCGCTGTCCCGATCGAAGACGTCGCACGCAAACATGTCCCCATGCGGCGAAGACCGCGACATAACCCGAGCGAGAGCGAGCCAAAGGTACGCGCGTTCCACCTGATTGAAATCGAGGAAACCCCTGAATCGCAGGGGCGGCACAACTAGCGAGTCATCTTCTTCGTCTTGGCTGCCACTACGCTGGGCGGCTCTTCTCCGGTACAGCGCGTAGAGCATCTTCAAGATCTGTCCGGTGCTCTGCAGCTTCCAGCACAGCTTTTTCTCTCGGCGCTGGTCCAGAGCCACTTTGCTCGCGAGCAGCGCATTCCACTCCCCGCAGGCACCTAGCGCAACGCAACTGATGAACGACGCCGGTGCGCGATCTTCTTGCCTGTGCGCTAACGCCAATGCCAATACACTGCGAATGAGATGGCCGTATCTCTCCGGCAGTCTCTTGGGTAGATGAGTCAAGCTCCACTCGCACTTTTGGCCCAAGGCGTTCACGAAGCCCGCCTGTCGCAGATGATCGGCCGCGTCCTCATCCGCGCCGACGACGCCTCCATCGACCAGATGGAGAATCGCGCAGGCTGCTCGAAAGGCGTCGTCCTTGTGGGCCTTGCTTCTCTCGGCTTCGCCCAGCCCCACCAAAGGTCGAGCCTTCGCCAGCGCGCCGAGTCCCAGGAAGACGTCGAAGGAAGGTTGACCCTTGAGGTTGAGGCCGGAGGGCAAGAGCTGGATTCTCTCCGCGCACAAGCCACGACCGAGGCTGACACCACATCCGTTCACGAACGCCACCGCGGCGAAGAGCTGACTGGCCCACGCGGCGAGCAGGGCCTCGGGGAATCTGCGAGACATCTTCGCCCTCGTCTTGAAGGTTTGGAAGTGGCCCACGAAGTCCGTGTAGATGATCACGGTCCCGGCTCCATCAGCGCTTCTGGCCACTCCGCGGACGTTCGCCACGTACCGCGCGGCAAAGCCAAAGGCTTCTGTGGAGGCGAGATCGAGAAGTTGCTGGACGCGCTGGAGAGGCGAGCCCTTCGGGAACGGCGCTGTCGCTGCTTCTCGCGGCGTCGGAGACTCTTGGAGACGTGAAGCTGAGGTATCAGGACCAGCTATGCGAAGAAGCATCGCAGCGAAGTCCACGACGGCGTCCTCGTCGGCACCAGTCGCTGCGAGCGCGAGGCAGAGGATCCCATCAACAGGACTCTTATATCCATCGTCACTTGCCCGGTTGAGCCAAAGGACGCCGGGTGTCGCCTTGATGTGGCAGCCTGAAATGCACATGTCCTCCGCGGATTTTGCGGCCTGCTGCAGGGCCTGGCGGATCGTTCTTGGCTTCGTCCTTGGATAGGGGGCGCCAAGCATGCCGATCTTCTTGACCTTTCCCGCAGGCTCCAGGCGCTCGGCGTCAATGCCGTTGGCGGGCAGGAACCTCGCGAGCTTCATGGATGCTGTCTGGTGTACCGGAACGATCTCAGCGTCATCCAGTACGCCAAGGTCAGGCGTGAAGCTTTTCTCGCAGAGGACCCAATCCACCCCCACGCGCTGGGCAGGGACTCTTCTTGATCCTCTCGTCGTTGCACTTTTGGCGATGAGGTGCCCAAGCCGAGTCTGAACCTTGCGAAGGCACTCAGGTTCCACCTCACCACATTCATGCTGCGGAAAAGGTTGGGCCAGATGGTCCATTCGAGGCTCTTCCTGCGCCATTTCTTCAAATGCCACTGACAAGGTAAGGTTGGTCGGGACCTTGAGTGAGACCGAATGGGCGACCAGTCTCAAGCGTTCTGGATCAGGCTATTTGGAACACGACGTACTCGATCGATGGAGCAGCATGACGCAGGTTCCTCAGCACCAAAGGTGTGCCTCTCCACCAGAGAAAAACGACCTTCGCGCACCCGCTGCAGGTCCAAAGACCTACTTCTCATGTTGTGGCGCGAAGCGCGTTCAGGAAGGAAATAGGCCGAAAGGAAAGGAGAAGGCAGACAAGGAAAGGAAAGGAATGATCCCCGAACGATCCATGAGTCCCGAGCCAGCTATGGGCAAAGGAAGCTCCTCGTTCATGCTACAGCATGGTCAAAGTGTGCAGCTGTTTCACGAGTCCAGTTCAGAGTTGTCGAAGCGTGCACTCGAGATCTATTTTTACGGCTCCATACCTAGTAGCATCCTTGCCGTCTTCCTGTACTTTTGCGGAGATGCTCTTTCGCGAGAGAAGGAGATGTCATTGGATCGAGATTGATGGTTTCGAATGTACCCGCTCAATCCACGCTTAAGCATCCTTCTGGCGGCCCAATCAAGGCACGTAGAAAGTAGAAAGCGTCGCGGAAGTCGGGCGGCAACGTCAACGGTGCTCAAGTCTGGCAGCGGCAATAAGACTCCGTTTTGCTGACCTGCAGCTGGCATGTGCCACACGGACGTCCACTTCCTTCGGAACGAGTGCAATCACTCCAGATACCCAATGGTGCCGGGGCATTAGATCGATGGCCTTGCTTCTGCGGTTGGTGACCGGTTGGTGACCAATTGACGAGGTTCCAGGTCAGTCACAGTGCAGGCGTCGGATGTATCGTGGAGTCGTGTCGCACCATGCGGTACCTGCGACGTCGGGAAGGAGCAGCATGGCGGAGACGCAGGAGATGCTCGACTTCTGTGCGAAGCATAACATTCTGCCGGGCGTCGTGGTGATTCCCGCTTGTCGCGCGAACGTGGCCATTCAGATGCTCGCCGAGGGGCATGTACCCTTGGGAGGAGGGAGATGTGCGGTCGACGACGTTGAGGAAAGCATGAAGGATGAGGAAATTGAGCTTGGGGCGCCAGAGATCAGATCTCCGCCTGCGGCGCAGAGCTTCTTTACGACGCTGCTGCGGATGCCAGCGTCGTTCTGGCCCTTCCGGGTTTAGCTTCCGTTGTGCCCGCCGCCGTCTGGGCCGTAGAAGCGTTCGGTTGGTGCTGCGGGATCTCTCTGAGAGACACCCCACAGGACGCATGTGCGGCCAGTCCTTGGTGCGCCTGCTGCGCCTGCTAATCTTCCTGAGAAGCGACTCTGCAGAGCAGCAAAGGGGTCTCTAGATGTCTTCCGTCTTTTGCAAACAACCTTTGCTTTGCCTGCCTTTGCTTCTCGTCTATTCATGGCCTCTTGCTTGCCTTTCCGGGCGCCAAGCAATCCGCTCCGCTTCGCCAAACTGCTGAAAGATGATCTCGCCCGGCTCAGTGTCGTCCACTTGTTCTGTGCCTCCTGCACCAGTTGTGGCAAGGTCCTGCGCGAATGTGCCGTCCTCGGTGAAGTACTCGCAGAGGTCAGTGTCGCACCCACGCTGCTTCAGCACGAGCAGCGTCTTGCTCGCGGTCTGAGCGTCCCAGTCGCGCACTTTCCCAGCAACAAGACTTCCCCACTGCGAATCAAAGTGGGGGAAGACCTCGACGCCGGGACCCGCCCAGCCAAGGCCATGCTCCTTGCTCCAGTCGATGATCACGTCATCGCCAAAGAGGTGGGGATTGTCCCATCCCTTCCACAAGGCTGGGTCGACCGTGTCGCCTGCAGAGGGGACGAGCGAAGTGGCATGAAACCTCCAGGCAAAGCCGCATCAACAAACTCCGCGCGCCTCTCCGAACCTGCAACGATTCCGCCAGCGCTGATTCCCACATACAGAAAGCTCTCGGCGGCACTGCGGCGCCCCAGGAGGATGTCGTAGAGGCCGCCCTCCCGGCTCATGTGATGATGCAGCCAGAACGTGTTGCCGCCGGCCACGTAGACGGCATCACAGCTTCGTGCAAAGTCTTCCCACTTGGACGCGTCTTCAGCAATGTCCACCGGCCGCATCTGCACCCCGAGGGCCTCCGACAGCTCGGTGGCTTTCTTGCGGGCATCATATCTCGCTCGCCGGCGCTGCTCTCCCGGCGGCCGAGTAGACGTCGCACTGGGCGCCGCTTTCGCCGTCCACACATATGCCACAATGGGCGGTTCGTCGTCGGCGTCTGGCGCTCCCAGAAGCCCTTTTTGGGGTGTCGAAGATGAGCCACCGCAGCGGCCAAACCTAAGCTTTCTTCATCCATCCATTCTCTCTCTCTCTTTCCGGAAGAGTTACCCCTGAAAACGGAGGCGTGCTCCGCCTGAAGATCATGGCTGCTCAGCAGCAGCCCGCCGACGCCGACGGGGAAGGCCGCGGGCGGCGCCACGGACGGCCGCAGGATCCGCGACCGCAACGTCACCGAGGCCGCCACCCCAACCCAAAGGCTGCTCAGCAGCATGAGGCGCCACAGAGCTGTCCGCATGGCGCCAGCGTCGAGAGATTCTTTTCTCTTTACGTGCAAACCAACTCCGTTGCACCCACAAACAAAATGGCGCGAAATGTCCAAATGAAAATCGCGAAAAATCTTTTGTTTTTGGCTCCGTTGGATCCGGGTGCGACACCGATGGGATCCGCTGGTGTCGCGCAGCAGCGACACGTCGCGGCTGTGGAATGCTGATTTCTGAACTGGAACTGAATTGAAAATCGCAAACCGGGAAACGAAATCGATCAAATCGCTTCGAAGAGCTGTTGAAGTTGTCAGAGTTCGGGAGATCCTACAGGATCACGGAGCTCCGCAATACCCGCGCCTTACAGCGCGAGAGGCGGTCGCGTGGCGTTCGCGCTTCCCCGACCTCTCTGCGTCCGGAATTCGAAAGCGGGAATGGATACGTCACCTGCTAAGGTCTCGTCACTCCCGTAACCGTCAGCCCGCGGAGCATGTTGAAAGAGGCGTCGCTGGACAGACTACCACGGCGGCTCCCCACATCGGAAGGGCACCAAGACTTCGGCGGACGGAGCCTGGCAATCGAACACGCGCCGCCGCCCTTTGGACCGCTCTGAGCTTCTGGGCACTTTGGAGCAGCCGCGAAGGCATGGCGTCCCTCCGCGTGGCGGCGCTGGCGCTCGTGCTGCTCGTCTGTCCCAGCTGCGGCTTGAGGCCGCACACGCTGCGCATGCAGTTCGGGCCGGACAGTCCCATTGGCATGGTGCAGCGCAACCTCGTCATCGCGCACGACCGCCTGGTGCGGACCATCCACAACGCACGCACGAACAATCGCGGCCTCGTGAGCAAAACGCCGGAGTGGGCGGCGTTAAAGGTGAGGAAACGTTTGCGGATGGGCCTCGCTCCCTCTCTCTCCCTCGTCAATTGCGAATGACACCCACTGGTTTGCTGGCTGGCGCAGAATGAGGTGGAGCGCATCCAGGAGACGCACCTTCGGGAGCTCATGCAGGACACAGACCGGGTGGACTTCATGATGGCGGAGGCGGAAGGCGTCATTCTGGACTACAGCCGCCAAAGGGCGACCTTGAACACGATGCGCCTCCTCTTTGAACTTGCAGATAGGCAGAACTTGAAAGAGAAAATCGAGGCCATGATGAGGGGCCACATCATAAACACGACGGAGCGGCGCCCGGCGCTGCACACGGCGCTCAGAGCGTCGCGGGACGAGAGCATTCCGCTTGCCGACGGCTCCGACGCGGTTCGGGAAGTGCACGACGTCTTGGATCAGATCAGGGCGTTTGCAGACGATTTTAGAACGGGAAAGCTGCGCGGCGCGACGGGAAAGAGATTTAAGAATATCATCTGCGTCGGCATCGGGGGCTCGTACCTGGGGCCGGAGTTCCTCGCCGAGGCGCTCCGGACGGAGCGGGAGGGATGCGACGTGGGGAAGGACTACGAGCTGCGCTTCCTGTCCAACGTCGACCCGGTCGACGTCGCGAGGTGCACGGCGGGCCTGAAGCCTCAGGAGACGCTCATCATCGTGGTATCCAAGACGTTCAAGACCGCCGAGACGATGCTCAACGCGCGGACCCTGCGGCAGTGGGCCATGGACTCGATGCCGCGGAAGGCTCAGTCCGAGGTGGTGTCCAAGCACTTCGTCGCGTGCGCCTCGGAGTCGTCCATTGAGCTGGTGCACGGCTTCGGGATCCCCTCCGCGCGTCTCTTTCGCTTCTGGGACTGGGTCGGCGGCCGGTACAGCGTCTGCAGCAGCGTGGGCATTCTGCCGATCGCGTTGAAGTACGGCTTTGATCTGATCGACAAGTTCCTCGCGGGGGCGCGGAGCATGGACCGGCACTTCCGGGAGCAGCCCATGCACAAGAACATCCCGATCATCCTGGGCCTGCTCGGCGTGTGGAACACGAGCTTCCTGAAGTACTCCATGCGTACGACTTTGCCTTACGCAGAGGCTCTCTTGAAGCTGCCGGCGCACATCCAGCAGGTCGATATGGAGTCCAACGGGAAGGCGGTGACCATCGACGGCTTGAAGATCGACTACCCCGTGGGGGAGGTCGACTTCGGGGAGCCGGGCACGAACGGGCAGCACTCCTTCTTCCAGCTGCTGCACATGGGCCAGGTCGTCCCCTGCGACTTCCTGGGCTTTGCGGAGTCGCAGCTGCCGCTGCACGTCCGCGGAGAGAAGCTGAGCAGCCACGACGAGCTCATGTCCAATTTCTTCGCACAGCCGGATGCGCTCGCCTGCGGGAAGAGCGCGGAGGAGGTGCTTTCCGAAGGCTGTGACCCCGAGCTTGTCCCGCATCGGACGGTGAGTTGTAGAAGTACACGTCCCAGCAGTGCTGGCCGCCGCACCTGATGCAACCGCGAAGCTAACAACGCAACAACCGTAGTTCGAGGGCAATCGCCCGAGCCTGACCTTGCTCTTCGGCCGGCTGGACGCGTTCAGTATCGGACAGATTCTAGCGCTCTACGAGCACCGAACTGCCGTGCAGGGATTCATCTGGGACCTGAACAGCTTCGATCAGTGGGGAGTGGAGCTTGGGAAGCAGCTCGCGGACACGGTGCGACAAGAGTTGGGACACGCGCGCGATGGGCGCTGGGCGCCGTTGGGGGCCAACAAGAGCACGACGAGGCTGCTGAAGATGTATCTCTACGGCTTCGACCAGAAGCACAAGTAAGTGGCATGGTTTCGTTTTCTTGGCTGGCAACCAATCTTCTTGGTTGACGGCTCGACGGCGAAATGACTCGATGGCTTGACGGCGCTAAGCAGTCTGTCCACCACGTCATAGGGAGCCAATCGATAGCATTTCAAAGCTTGAGGACGAGGAGGCTAAGAAAGATCGCGCGCACAGCGCCTGGGTACGGATCCTCGGCGGGCGGCAGGAAGATGAAGATGAGTGCGAGGATCATGACGTGGGGATGGATGAGAGGGTCGCGGATCGGGACGCGAGTCGGAAGGAGGAATTACAGAAAGAAAGAGAGCTCTAACGCTTTGGGTGGCGGTCGAGCCAGGGAGGTCTGCTTGTGGACTCGTGTGTCGCTTCTTTGCATCGAATCGGCAGGCGGAGAGGCAAGGAGCAGATCGGAGGCAGTGGCGGCGCTTTGAGCGCGTTTTGTGAAGGGAAGAGAGTGTGTGGGTGCGGCGAGGCTTGGTCGCTTTGCGCTTGTGAGTGTGCATTCGGTAGGATGGTCCGGTTTTTGACCACTGGAGAGTTCAGATCTACATGTCCACGGGAGCATCGATGCCTGTAGGAAGGTAGGCATGTCCAAACAACTCCGCTCGACTCCATCTGGAGAGTACGAAGATTGATGAGAGCAACGAGCGCGGATGCTTCTGAAATAAACTCCAGTGCCGGGGAATGAAGAATGAAGAATGAAGGAAGAAACCAGCAGCACTTTCTCTTTCAAGTGTTGCTCTCCGGAAAGTGCTGCTCTCCTGACCACGAGACCTGAGGCTCGCCCTACTTGGACGTGACCTTGATGCCCAGCATCTTCTTGTATATCTCCGCGACCCCGATTGTCGGCTTGCGCTTGCGCCGGTCCTCCTTGTCTTTCTCGATCAGCCGATCGACGCTCTTCAGCTTCTGCTGGATGCGTTGAAAGCGAGACTCCCTTGTCCGCTCTCGCCGCCGAAGACTCCGGGGACGAAATGGGACTACGTTTGGGACGGGGTCCCACGCTGGATCCCAGCCTTTGCCTGCGTCATGCAAGCTTAGGAAACGATATCCACAATGCGCAGTTGAGCCGAGGGAAAGCGAACCTGTCTCTGCGTCAAACGCGCCGAACGTGCCCTCCCTGATGGCGTCTTTCCGTAGCCGAGCTCGGTTTTTGGCGCTGATGGCCGGCTTTCGCCACCGCCCATTCACTTGCTGGAAGCGCAGCGCATCCTCGCCCAGCTTCGCAAGCTTCAGGAGCGCGCGCGTCCGAGGTTTGTACTTCATGGCGCGCACAAGTCCGCGGCGCGTGGCCCTCGCAGCGGCAGCATGCGGGCGCAAACGCGTGGGGAGTGACGGTTGCCAATTCGAAACGTTTGTTGCGTCGCCACGGTATCAGCTGATCAGCTGATCCTGCCGTGGTCCGGTATTCGTTCTGCGAGCACGGACTTCCCGGAACCATCCCGGACTTGCCGAGGAAGAAAGGCAAACGCCCGCGCTTCTGCAGTTCAGGCGCCACAGGGCTGGGTCGCCTGAAAGGTGCGCTGTTGGGTGGCAGGTTGCTTGCCAGTGACTTGGAACTCGAAGGGGAAGACCCGTTCAGCGATCCCGTCAAGACTCTGTAGAGGCCTGGGAGGCGTCAGCTTCGTACCAAGATGGAAGCGGCTTCTGACAAGGACGCACTCGACTTTGCCGGGATGCTGGAGGAGCTCCTTGAATTGCAGTCCCTTGACTTGCCGGAAGGGGCAGAGACCGGAGCGCTCACGGAGGCCATATCAAATCAGCTGTTGCAAAGCCCGCAGCTGAACCCGGTGAACTTCTTTGCTCGGCACGGCAGCCCTCAGCGGAAGCTCACGCCATTTGAAGTGTGGGCGAAGGACCACCCCGAGACGCCCGTGAAGAAGAGCCCTAGACTAAGCAGGGCGCAATGGGACGACCTCGTCGATCATCTGTACCAGGCCAGACACGACAGGTCCGCAGACACCATGGCCAACGCACATCGAGAATCTCTGCTTACAGTAAGCTCCTGCCTTCCCTCCTTTCCTTCCCTCCTTTCCTTCCCTCCTTTCCTTCCCCCCTTTCCTTCCCTCCTTCTATCTCCATGACCAAAGAGCCCGGCGAATTCAAGCAATAGAGCAGGAGATCCTTGCAGAAGAGTTCCAGAACTGCCCTTTTCAGCCAAGGCTGTGCAAGCAAAGCCTGCGAAGAGCGGGGGATCAAACGACGGCGCCACTGGAACTGAGGTAGGCTTCTTCGGCGTCCCCTGGTTCTTTCTGCGCATTCGTGGAAATACCCCAACAGTGCCTCATCCCGCCTTATCCGATGTTGAACAGGATGAAGAGGAGAATCGAGGACTATCGGGAACACGCAGAGCGCGAACGGAGACTACAGCTTGCCGAGCTCATGAAGGAGTGCACTTTCAAGTACGAGCCCAAAGTCGCCAAGCTGCCCTCCGGCCGCCCGTGGTCTCTATGCTCGTGGGCATCTAACAAGAGCGTTTCTGTTTTTCCTGGCAGACCAAAGATGGCTGGACTGCGGCGATCGGAAAAGTATTTGGAGAGATCGGGACATCCGAGTCGCTCCGTGCGGGATATGTTGGAGTTTGGTGAGAAAGCCAGGTGCGCAGATGATGCATCGGGAAGCAAAGCGGAGAGGGGCGGGAGAGAGAGGGATTGTATGGCGAGAGTAGAATGCAAAGTACGACGTGGACTGTCTCACCTGGGACGAAAAGCAGGATCCGGCAGGAACAGCGACGTCAAGCCAGCATCGAGATGCAGATGCGGGCTGCGACCTTTCAGCCGGAGCAGAATGCCGTTTCAAGGAAGCTTCAGGTGAGGCTCGCCTTCACCGCTGTATAGCAAGCCGAAGCCGACCGACCAATGTGATTGCGGACTCCTTGGCGCTCGTAGCAACGGAGGCGCACATCTCAGCCCTGGGAATTCGCGGACGTCTACGAGCGCCTGTACAGATATCAGAAGGTAGCGCATCGCTCCGCTCGAAGCTTGCACTTTGCAGCAGGTTATCCTTATCGGAACGCTTTCCTCCTTGCTTCGCAGGAGCAATTCAGGGTCACGGGCGCGTCCAGCGATCCAGGGCATGAAGAAGAGACTTTCCGGCCTCGAATCACCAAGCGGGCGAGATGCCTGAGCGTCCCAGGTCGCCGTCAAGATCCTTTCTCTCGGCTCGTCGCTACAGCGAGAGATCGAACTCAGGAGCACCATGCTAGGCACGTGCTTTTGATGCAAGACTCGTATCGAGGCGTCGCTCCCTACGCATGGGAAGAGAGACTCCTTCAGCGACAGAAAGAGCCAGACGCAGCACAGACGGGATTTGCGTGCGTACGTTGTGAAACTGTGGCCACGGATGCCTCGAGGGACTTCCTCTGACCTGCTTGTGCCTCTGCGCAGGCGAGGAGTGCGATTTGCCATCCCGCTTCAACCATAAACGTGTGCGAGCGAAGTCCGCAGATCGAGAAGCTGACCGAGCTGCTGGACGAAGCAGCGCAAGTCGGCATGGACAAGGGCTAGGGCAAAGACATTCACTGTAGGACTTCTCTTATCTCTATCTTTATGACAACAGATGACAGGCCAGCTTCGAACCTAAACACGCAAAGACATCTATTGCTGCAGCGCTCAGAAAACGCTCAAACTTCCCGCGATGACCCCTGCGGCGTCAGGGTGCTCCTGCCAGTCCTTTGCCGTTGAGCTGCGCGGCTCTTCGTCCCCGAACACGTCCTTATCCCCTTCTAGGTACTCGTTGAGAGCAGTCGGCACTAAGCTGTCAAGATAGTTGGCCAGATCCGTGTTCCCTCCCAGTACATCCTCATCATAGGGATCAGTTGGCGAGACATGATGGATCTCCGCGGTGGGATCAGGTCTCGGCGTCGTGTAGTTCATCGCTCTTCCCTTGCCCAGGTATTGCGCCTCATTCACCTCATTCAGCTGCTTGTTCAACCATGCGATCACTTGCTGATTCGATTCCAGGAGCCCCTCCGCCTCCTCCACCTTCTTCGCTAGCTCGGTCGCTCGGCTGTCGGGCGAAGGATGCATTGATTAGCTTCAGGGAACTGGAGCAGGAAAGGCGGAGCATCCCTTCTTCTGAGCTTGCACTACTTACCTTTCTGCGCTTCTCTGGCCCTGCAAAGCGTCCGACTTGTCCCTCTTGATGCTCTCCATCGCTCTTCGCATCTCGTCAACGTCCGCCTGGAGCCGATCCACGCTGTTCTCTTGTCTCTTGACGAGATCCGCCTTGAGCTTCAGTTTCTGCCGGAGATGCCGCTGCTCCGTCTGCAGCCTCGTGATGATTCCATTGCCCTTCTCAATCTCGGCGACTCCTATTCTCAGCTTCTCCTGCAGTGTGGCGACCGTCTCCTTGTAGAGCCTCAGGGTTTCTTCCTTGGATTCGCGCCCCTCGTGGGCCGCGGCGGCAGCGGCTGCTCCCTGCGCGGCGATGGCCTTGTTGTCCTCCACTTCTGTTCTCGCAGCTTCCAACTGCAGCGTGAGACGATGATTCTCCTTCTCCAGAGCGAATCGCTCGGTGCTGAGCTGCCTCGCATCGACCTGAGCCTGCTTCGCCTCGTCCCGCGCCGCGTCGACAGCACCTTCCAGCTGATCCAACGCCCGCCTGGTTTCGCGCAGATCTGCCTCCAGGCGACCGCGGACCTCAGTCAGCTCCGCCTTCTTGGTCTCGGCGTCCTCTAATCGCCTGGCCATCTCCGCCTGCTGGGTCTGGCAATGCTCCTGGTGCTGCCGCATCTCCTTGGTCGTCGAGGCGCGCACGTCCGCCAGCTCCGTGGCGTGCTGTTCCCTGAGATGCGCCAGCTCCGTCGCGTGGGTCGCCGCCGACTCACGAGACTCCGTCGCCCGCGACGATCTGAGCTCCGCCAGCTCGTCCACTGCTTTGGTCCGCATCTCCCGCTCCTGCTGCAGAAGCTGCCTGGTCCGCTCCAGCTCGTTCCTGGTCTGCTCATAGCTCTGCTTCATCTGCCGCAGGCGCCCCCCCAGGAAGTGCTTGACGCTGGCGTCATCGCCCGGGTGGAAGCGCAGGCTGAGATGCGTCAGCTCCTTGAAGGGATTGGTCTCCACCACGCTAAACACGCCCACGCGGCCCTCCTCGTGCAGCGGTCCCACCAGACGCGCGAGGAAGCGCGGCGCCACAGCTCCGCGCTCGGCTTGCACAAGCTCGAGAAGCTCGATGAACTTCTTCGGGAAGTCGGGGAAATCCACCAGCAAGCTTTGGTCGCGCTTCAGGACGGGAAAGTCTTCTTCTCCGACCTGAAGCGTCTGCAAGAAAAGCTCCGCGCCCGCGCCGCTGCCTTCGTCCGTGATCTCCACGTGCAGCAGACGCTCCTTCTGACCCGTCGGGGAGGTCCGCGAGCCGCGCAAAACGCGAACAATCAGCTGCGCCACGCGCTCCTCGCCACGCTCCGTCAGTTTCAGCTGGACGGGGAGCACGCCATCGTAGAGCGGCTCCTGGCGGTCCAGCTCCGCCATGGCAGTGCAAACGGGGAGGAAAGGGAGAGGAGGCGCTCGTAAGCGTTCGAGCGAGAGTCTAAAAATGGCGGCTTCGACGCTTTCGGCAGAAAAGAGCGGGAACGGAAATGGCGCCAAAAAGGATTTGACTGGAAATGCGCGCGAAAACCATCGGCTTTTTTCAAAGTATTGAAATAACTTTATTACACCTCTAATATATCCATGTTAATAGAGACGTCAATTCTTAAACATTTCACTCAATGAACGCGCTCGGTGGTCCGGATTGAACACAAGTCGAGAGGATTCCCCGTAATGGGCTGTTACACACGCACATAATTTCGAGACCTTTTCAAAATGTACGTTTCCCGTTACGCCCTCCGTCTTCCCGCGTTTCTCGGGACCGAAGACCGCCACCTTTCAAAGCGGAGGGCATCTTCAGCGCTCCTTTTTGCGTACATCTCTGCTTGCTTGCAAACGTGGACTGCAGGTGCTCCTGAGGTGCAGCAGAGAGCTCGATTCGCCGCGGCACAGCGTCGTCTCTGTCCAACATGGAGGAGTCCGAGGCGGAAGGGCTGCAGCGTCGTCCCCAAGCACCGTCTCTGGTACTCGCTTTGGGCGTTCTGGGGGCTCTTCCAGCATCTGTGTACTTAGCGGGACCTTCGCTTGTAGGGAGTGGCCATGGCAGCCATGGAAAACGCGCTGGACAAGCTGTTCATTCTGGACTATGAGCAGAGGCTTTGCCGCCCTCGAGGCATTGAACCCCTGCACCGCGCGTACTTCGCCGTTCCCGGGCCCAACCCTTCTCTGCAGTTCAAGACGCTCACGGACGTGTGCAGCTGGCTGGTCACGGAGATCACGGGAGACCCCAATGCCTTCGTGGTGGAGCAATTCGACGACCCCAACACCTCCGTGAACAAGCTCATGCTGGCCCTGCGGGGCCTCCACTTCGACTTGGACTTCTCCGCCACCAAGCTCAGGCCCGGCCACGGCGAGGCGGTCTGCGCGGTGCTGGATTTCCTCACGGACAAGGCCCTGCAGGCCCGGAACTTCTCCTTCCAGCGGCCCATCTACGATGACGTCCAAGGCGCAGACGAAGCTGAAGCGGACGATGACGCCGATGCAGGCGACATCGAAGACGAAGCGGAGATCGAGGAAGAGGAAGAGGTGTGTCACATGGGACGATTGCTCTGCTGGTCACCTAGGCTGAGCATTGCCTCTGCGTTGCACAGGCGGTTTTCACGGATGCTGCCCCGCTGGCGGAGGGCGACGCCAAGGAGTCCGATGCCATGCATCAGATGCTCGAAGCGAAGATCGACCCCGTCGAGTGGAACACCGAGCTAGAGAGGGTGGGCCCCCGGTTGAGACACGTGAGCAAGGTGCGGCATCGACTTTGCGTCGACGTCGGCAAAGCAGTCCCTGATGTTGCGCTGCTGCTCCTTCTCAGAGAAAGAACGAGGTGCTCAGCGGTGACTGGCGGCAGCATGTCACCCTGACGACGCAGCATCACGGGCAAATCTCAAAGTCCTTCTCCAACACGGTGGACAAGCTGTCCGGCATACGCACCCAGCTCGATGACGCAGTGGAGAGGATGAGCGGCAAGGAGAAATACATCAACAATCAGTTCGAGGAGATCCGCCAACAGTATTCCGAGCTGCGGGAGCAGCTGAAGGTCAGCGACCCGCACCCTCTCCAACTGTGCGACCTCTCTGAAGCAGCGTCGCTCTTTTCGCAGGGGTTCGAGGAGCAGCACGAGACGGCGAGCATGAATGTATCGAGCTTGACAAACGAGCTTGCAAACATCACGGAGCAGCTGGAGGAAGTTAAGGAAACTGTGCACGACAGGTGATACCTGCAGAATGAGGGAATGTCGCCGGCACAAGGCGCCTAACATTGAATGCTGCTTGGATAGGTCGACGGGGATTTCCGACCCATCGCCGCTCGTAAAGATCAAAAGCGCCTTGCAGGATCTTCGGTCTGAGATCAAGGCCTTCGATTTACGCATAGGCGTCGTAAGGTGTGTATGAGCATGAGAACGCATGCAAAAGCCGCCTCTCTTTCTCTCCGTTGCTAACGAATGCCAAAATGACGTTCTAGCCATAGCGTTGTCGCTGCGAAGATGCGCGTGCAACGAGCTGTGCGGGAGAACGAGACCCAGAGCGCACAGAAGCGCACTAGAAATAGAATTCGAAGTAGAGGAGGATTGGGCAGTTCGGACGGGGCCAATGGGCTCCGCAAGCGCGGTCTGAGCCTTTCGGAGGACGAACAAGACGCCTATGACATCAGTGACCCCGAGACCTTCTGATATTGCCGAGATGAAATCGCATATTGCTTTGCTTGAACTGGCGTGGTGGCTTGTCTTCCGACCGGAGCTGGCGGGCTTCGCTGCTCACGGCAACCAGAGAAGGATTTCTCCATCATAAAACTCCGACTGCACGATCAGCGCTTCGGCACAAGACGAGGCACGGAGCTTCACGAGCTGCGAGGACTGACAGCCCGTGCAGCTTCTGCTCTATCGATCCGGATCTTCCACAATCAATGCCCTTCCTCTCGGTATCCAATCGAAATCATCGGCCGCGATGCGCGCCTGCACGAATGACTCGGGGCCGTTGTACTCCGTCGCCGTCTTGTTTTTCAAGTAGATCACGAAGTACATGTAGTCCCACATGTTGTGCTCGTACTTTATGTGCCGAACGTACGGCTTGGAGTGCTCGCCGACGTGCGCATGAACAGTCCGTTTCGCTCGTTCGTCGATGTCGTCCTTGTCGATGCCACAGATGAAGCAGCGCGAGGCCTGGAGCTGCTCCCTCCGCCGAGTGTCTTCGCGCAGCTGGCCAAAGGTGTCGATGATGATACCGAACACCAAGTTGAGCATCACAATGATCACAACAACGAAGTAGCTGATGTCAAAGAGGATTCGCCCGGCGCGGGACTGGGTCTGTTCTTCCGGTGGGTTCTCGAGGTCGTCCGTCATCCATTCCCCGAGGCCTCCACCATAGATGAGTCCGTAGTATATCGTCGCCGAGAAGCAGCTGTACAAGTCGATGCAGAGGTTTTCTCCACTATTGCTGTCCTCCACGGACGTCGCGAAGAAGGTGAAGGCGAACACCGTGTAGATGTAGATGACAATGACCACCAGGACGAAGGTCGTGGCGAGAGCCTTACGCGGCACGAAGACCGCGCGAACCACGTTCTGCAGCGTCTCCGACACGGTAATGATCCCCAGCAGCAGCAGCGTGTACAAGAACTTGAAACCGAGGAGTCCGCCAAGCGCGCAGCCGGTCGATATGAGCGCCCAGGACGTCTTGGTCGAGAGCACGATGTCAAAGACTACTTGCAGGAGAGAGATCACGATCCATCGATTGAAGGGAGGGAAGGTGAGCTTGCGCACGCCAGACGCGGTCGCTAAGGCAAACGTCGGTGCGAACGCCACGCGCAGCTCGTTGGAGAACCTCCCGAACCGCAGGTACACAATGACGTTCATGGCGCCAAGGATGACCATGGCAATGATCATGCCCGCGAACGCATTGATGGTGCGACTGACGGTGTGCGTCGGATTCTGCCGCAGGCGAATCCCCTGCAGCTGCAGCCGACTGGCGGCACGGCGCTCGTTCACCAGATCGCGAATGCGGCGCTTCCACGAGATGGGCGCCTTGAGACGGAGCCTCAGCACCACCTGCACGACATTCAGCGAGAAGATCAGGACCGCCAGGAGAGTCTCCAGGTTGCAGATGAAGCCGCCGCTGCATCTGGGGTCCCCGTAGTCGCCGTCTTCGATCTCCAGCCTGCTGGCGATGAGGATCTGGAAGTTGAGCAGGAAGGCAAGCACAAGCGACAGGGTCTCCCGCTCCTTCTCGAACTTGAGCAAATTGGACGCGAAGCGGTTCTTGGCGATCTTGGACTTCATGTAGATGTCGTCGTGAACGTGGTCGGTGAGCTTCAAGAATGCGCGAACGCGGTCGTCGTCCTCCCAGTTCAAGGACAGCTTGATCTTCTCCTTGGTCTCGTCGTTGAAGTGGCGGCACTCCGGCGGTAGCGGAAAGTACACCGGATACAGCATCGCCTCGGTGGCTTTCCGGCCCGCCTTGGAGAAGGTCTGACCCGACTTGTCCGCCGCCGGCATCTTCGCGACGCCGGCGACGCCGATGCGGTTGCCGTTGACCTCTTCCTCGCCATCGCTGTCGGTGGCGTTCTCGTCTCCCGTCGGTTTCTTCACCGCGCCGGAATCCAGCGAACCGTGTGCGCCGCTCCAGAGCACCTCGATCCGGCGCAGGTTATCGGTGACGTACACGAAGGCGCGCCGGTACAGGTTCTCCTGTTCCTCCAGCTGGCGCGACGAGTCGCGATCCCGGTACAGCATCTTGGCTCTCCGCGCCGTCTGCGGCTGCAGCGCCGCGAAGAACGTCGGGTCCGTCTCGGACAACGTGTACACGAGCGTCATCATCTGGTAGGCCTCGGCGAGCAGGTAGCTCTCTTCGGCCGAATCCAGTTTACCGGTCTCCCGGCCCAGCTCGAACTCGGCGAAGCTCAGCATGATGCGGTTGCGGATCGCCTTGGCGTCCAGCCTCTCCGCCAGCGACGCCGTGACCGGGTCGCTTGAGCCGCCGGGACGGCCTTCGCATAGAGACACCAGAAGAGAAGAGAGCTTGACCTGGATCTCGCGCCAGGTGTGCTGGTCGTTGCTGCTCTCTTCATCGGCGTCGTCGACGTCGTCGTCGTCGAGGCGCTCACCGGTGAAGTCCGGCGGGATGGCGCTGCGCTGGATGATGGTGGCGAACTCGGGCACCGCGCCGGTGGACAGGATCTCCTGGTTCTCGTAGTTGGGACCCTGGACGCACTCGGTGAAGAAATCGATGAGCGCCGCGAGGTCCCGCATCTCCGGTTGCTCAATGGCACGCAGGGCATGTTCGTTGTACGTGCTCTGGCGGAAGAGCTGCATGGCGGCGTCGAGCACGTTGTACTCGCGGAGCAGCCTCTGCGTCTTGGGGTTATGCCCCTCGACGAACAACTGAAGGAACCGAAAGAGCCGATCGAGTCGCAAGCTGCGTCGCACGTGGAGCAGCCCTCGGCTGTCCTGGAGGATCTGCTTGCTGCTGTCGCTCTTGGCCGCATTGCGGTTGATCTGCTGGTGCCAGGTTCGCGCCGCGCGCGCACCCTTGAGGATGTTCTTGCAGCAGCGCTGGAAGAACGAGTCGGCAGTGCCGCCCTGGTCGTCGAAGGACGTCGCGCCCAGGTCGTCCACCACCACGTCAACGCCAGGATCTTTCACGGGCAGCGGCTTTGTGACGTCCGCGTCGTCGGAGCTCTTGAGGTCCTTCCGAGAGCGCACCAGGTGCGCGTAGAACCTCTCCTGCACGTCCTCGTTTCCGCCCTCGAGCAGCGCGATGCCTGGGAGACGTAAAGAAAGAGCAAGAGAGGGGAAGGAAGGGGGGGAGGGGGGTCAACAGGCGGATCTCCGGGCAGAGTTGTCGTCCACTGAGTCAGTCGCAATGTCGCTACCTAGCGAGGTCGCCTCGTGCTCGACGAAAGGCGATGCATTGCCGACGCCGCTGCTGATGACATCGGCCACCAACTCCGTCGCACCTTCGGAACAGCGTGAGGTTTGAAGAAAGGAGAACCGTTCGTAAGCCGGGGGGACCCAAGCGAAAAAAAGAAGTCGAGCCCGGAAGACATACCGGCCTCGCAGCTAAGTGTCTGCATCCGCTCGACCAGCGCGACCACTCCGTCTCGGTCCATGTCTTCGTCGTCCAGTTCGGCCAGCTCCTCGACACGGTGATCCACTGTGATGGCCTTGGCGGACAGCGCGAGGTCGCTGTTCTTGAGCAGACGTCGGCGCTGGTACATGCTGTACAGCGAGAGGCCCTTGGCCGTGAGGCGCCGAACACACTTGATGATCGTCTCGCACACTTCTGCTTGGCGCCGCTGCTTGTCTAGCTCTCCTCGTGCGAAGAAGTCGTTGCCCACCTGCATCTCGGCGTCGCTGGTCTGCGCCAGACCGGACGACAGCACGTGCACGATGTGGCGAGCCAAGAGCATGATGCGCGTCAGGAACTCCTGCATGGAGATGGGCAGCTTCTCGCACTTGGAGTCATAGGCGAACACGGCGTCTTGCAGATCCGCCGACTCGTGGCTGGTCCACTGGAAGATGTGGCTCGTAACCTCCTCGATGTTGTGGATCACGTTCACGAGCATGTCGAAAGAGGCTTGATGGACACCCGTGCGCTGATACGCCTCCTTGAGGCATTGGACAAACATCGCGACGCGCCTTTGCTGCTCCTCCGTCGTGGCGTCGATCTCCTCCTTCTTGTTGCGATGCAGCATCGCCACGGCACGAGAGGTCTCCACGGCAACGTCGACGGCGAGCTGAGTGGCGTCCACTGGCGTGTCTCCATGCGACGAGCGAACGCTGTTGTTTACGATCTGCTTCACCAAGCTGGCGCTGTTCCGAGAGTGGGGAAGGGCCATGCTGGCGAAGTTGCTTGACGAGTCTCGCGCCGATACTGGCGTCGACTCGCCACCACCCAATCCACCAGTCGCGTCCCTAGGGTTGTCCGTCTTGAGAGACGCGCCGTTCACCTGCAGGTGGCCGGCGAGCAGGAGCAGATGGTGGATGCGAGCCGACGAGTACTGCCGCCCTCGCATTTGGAAGCAGAGCTCGCCGATCCGCTCGCGAAGCCTGAACATCAAGTTCATCTGATTGTGGGTCCAGCCCTTGATGACGACGACGTCGCCGAAGCCGTACTTGGACGTGCTGGTCTCCACGTCCCTCTCCAGCGGCCTTGGGCTGCTGGTGCGGCTATGCCACGACGATGTGGACGATGCGAAGCTACTCGCCGAGATGTGCTGCATGCTGTACTGCATCTCCGCGAAGGGCGGCTCCCCCGTGACGTAGCGCACGAAGTTCTCCAGGCAAGGAAGGATGCCCTCGAAGATCAGCTGGATGTTCAGCGCCTGGGCGCGTAGCTCGTTGCGCCGGTCGGCTTCGGTCTCGAGCACCCTCGTCTCCCGCTTCATCTCCTGGAAGTGCGGTACGCAGTCGTCCTCGCTCCCGTCGTCGTCCCCTACCGACAGGTCGTCCAGGTACGACGAACCGATGCGCGCGTCGTCTAGCTCTTGGAGAGTGGCGTAGTCGTCGAAGTCGAAGTGCGCGTGCTTCCCACGACTCCGTTCTTGCTCCTCCGACCTGAGGGAAGTCGCCCGTTCCAGCAGGGCGCAGCCGTGCTTCGCCGTCGACTCCACGCCGGCGGCTTCGTCGAAGCGGTGGTGGCCCACAATCAGGGCGTCCTTTTTGTCCTGGATGATATCGAAGGCGCCTGTGAAATGCTTCCCCGTCCACGTCGACAGAGGCTCCAGCAGGCGCGTCAGGAGTGTGAGCAGGCATTCGATGATCTGCCAGGTGCCCGGGTCGTTTCGAAGGCCCACAAGGCGGTCGGTCGGTTCCTGCGCCACCGCGGCGGCGGAGGCGTCCTTCCGGGCTTCCAACGTGTCCCCGGCCTCGAAGTACACGTGGCGCAAGAACAGGCAGAAGGCGCGGCAGACCTGGCGATGCCGGTGCGTCACGGGGTCCTTCAGCACTTCCTGCACATGTACGTACGGCACCAGCAGTCGAGCCTGGTGCTGGTTGACCTGATCGTTCCCCTGCGACAGCACGGCCAGCAGCTCGACGCTCATGGCGTGGTGGTTTAGGATGGACCGCTCACGCGCCACGAGGCGCTTGGCAGGGCCCGCCTTGTCATAGATGGTCAGGAGGCTCTTCCGCCGCTGGTAGCCCTTGGACGCGCGGATCTCCTCCACCTTCGAGCGGCGGGTGACCAACTTGCTTCTGCTGCTGCTCTCGGCCTCGGCGTCCTCTGCCGTGTCGTTTGGCGCGTCGCAGAAGAGCGGAAAGGCATGCGGCATGTTGCGCACGACTTTCAGCACCGAGCCCATGATGATCTGCTGATTACGGCGGAAATTGGTGCGCCCCACCTTCAGCGCGTCCAGCAGCAGCTGCAAGTACGGATGGATGGCGTCGAAGCGCTCGCCGTGCAGCAGCTTCTGGCTGACGATTGCGAAGCACTGGTCAAAGATGGCTGCCGGCAGGAACAGCGCGTTCCGTGGGTGCTCCTTGATGATGGCGCGGATGACGCGCGTGACGCCCGTGTCGCCTCCCAGCTGCGGCCGTAGGAAGGGAATGCATTCTCGCAAGGCGTCCTGGTTCGCCTGAGCGCCAAAGGCAAAGCTGGCGAGGAAATCGCTGCCTGCGGACTGGAGCCTCTTCAGGAGGAACGTCGCAGCGTTCGTCGCGCTCTGGGTCGGTGTCTGCTTTGGCGCGTTGGACCAGGAGCCCAGCCGCATACAGATGAGGTCCAAGACCACTTCATGCGCCTGCAGCTTGCGCAGCAGATGCTGGTTCTGCGCACGTTCGGGATGCTTGGGTAGCACCAGATCTCGGAACGCGAGGAGGAGCTGTGTGCTCTGCTGCGCCGTCGCGATGCTCTCCTTTCGGGTCGCTTCGTCCATCTCGTCCAACAGCACCCAGGCGCCGATGGACGCCACGTTCGCGCGCAGAATGGCCACGCCCTTGCTGGCGTGGCAGTAGACGCTCTCCGCCGACGACCCCGGCAGCATCAACGTGTCCTCCAATGACTTTACGATGCGCGACGGCATCGAGAAGCAGCGCACAAGCAGCTCCCAGGCGGCGCTGGACACGTCGTTGCTCTGGTGCATGACCAGGCGCAGCAGCGATCGAGCCAGCACAGGCGTGTACTCTCTTAGCGGGTCCAGTGAATTGATGCTGCCCAGGATGTTGGAGCGGAGATACTGATTGTCGCGGTAAAACACGCGATCGGTCGAACTGGGCGGCAACCCCTCTAGCATGCAACCTGCGAGAAAGACGGAGATGCACGAATGCTCCGCGCTTGCACAGCAAGAGAGTTCGTCGTGCAGTATCAAGGTTAGCGAAACGATACCCCGAATCGTTATCCCGAATCGTTGCGTGGTGTCGAGTGCCACGTCGCCATCATCCTTGGACTGACTCACCTTGAGAGCAGGTCGGAAACGCTGCGGCACGCTACCATGGGAATCTCTTCCGAGGCGAGCGTCTTGGCACCCCAGTCGATCTGCGAGGCAAACGGGCCCAGCTCTTCTCTCTCCTGACTATCTCCCAGCACGTCCACGTCCAGATCGTCCTTGCCATCCATGTTGTCGCTGGCACCGTGCGAAGGCGGAGGCGGAGGGATCTTGGCGCTCAGGGCATTGATTTCCTCCAGAAGAGCCGTGAAGTCGATGCGCGCCCCTCGGGAGCCAGACACCTTGCGGTGTCGGACGAAGAGCGACAGCACCACGTCGTTGCTGTACTGATGCGCTAGCAGCAGCCTCGCAATGTCCACTGCGGACTTTCGCGACCGCTTGCGGACCCACTGCCGACGTCGCACGCAGCTGGCGGACTGCTTGCTGCTCTGCCATCCCGAGGCACTCCTTGGCCAGTTGACGGCATAGAACCAGCCCTGCGGGTCTTCCGTGCGGTACGTCCCGTCGGTCCGCTTGTCGTGGAATCGGGACACGATGCGCCACGAATCCACCCATTGCCACGTAAAGTTCTGCAGGCCCAGCGGGTCGTCGGGGTCGATCATCGTGTCCTTCTGGAAGCTGTCGAGCACGTAGTCATGCTTGCGGAGAGGGTTGAAGGGCTGCTTGTCCGTCTTGAAGAGGTTGTGCCCACTCCAGCCTCTCCCTGCGATCCAGCGCTGCTTCTCCCAGACGATTTCCTCCTCCTCTTCATAGGCATGCTCGGACCTCTCCCACGCCGCGTCCGAGGCCTTCGCCAACGCCGTCAGCTTCGGCGTCATCTCGTAGTTCCCCACCGACGACCTCGGTGCCACGGCGTGTGCGATGCCGAGGGAGTTTCGATCCGCTTTGAACTCGAAGCTCTCTCCGGAGTTTCTGCTGAACGCAGACTTGCCTCGCCCTTGCATCGCGTACGTTCCTCCGCCTCGCCTGCCCCTCGCAAAAGCATTCCCGTCGTCGTCGTTGTCGTCCTCGTCGTCCTCGTCGTCCTCGTCGTCGTCGTCGTCGTCGTCCGCATCCTCTTCATCATCCTCGTCCTCGTCGTCTTCGTCGTTGCTCGTCTCCCGGAGCAGCATCATGGCAGACGCCGTGTTCCTTCCGCTTCGCTGCAGGGTTGGCGAGGATACGGCCTTGACGTCTTCCTTGGTCTCGGTGACGCTGACGTCCGACGTCGAAGAATCCATGTCGCGGACCTTGGCGTCGCTGGTCAAGTTGCCGAAGAGCGAGTGGCCGGGATTGGGGTTGCCTAGAACGGACGCGTCAGGACTAGCGCTCGCAGAAGGGCCACATCTGCTGCTGGGCCATACCTTGCGCCACGTTCACGTTGGGACCCGGTGCACCGGACACTCGGGGGAAGCCCTTTCTCTGCGCGGTCAGGTTCCGTGTGAAGGTCACTTTGGCGCCATTCTCGGACACCTCTCGCAGAAGTACCAGCGCCACGGAGCGCTGCGCTACCCTGGTATGCACGAAACCGGCGGCGATGAGAGACTGCAGGATCTGTAGCAGCGAGCAGCGCAAGAGCCGCTCATTCTCCTTCTGGCGCTCCTGCTTGTCGTCGAACTCTTCCGCGCCCGACACGGCGAAGCTCTCGAAGAACTCCACGATGGTGCGCACCAGCGATTCGAACTTGTTGGCATTGACCTCGTTCAAGATGGCGCTGCTCTCGGTGTTCATCAAGCGACCTAAGATACTCCACCGGCCTGGCGTTGCGTTGATCTGGTGAGTCGTCGGCGGCCCCGACCAGCGCTCGGTCGATGCCGACCGGCGCGGCGCATGGGGAGCCTGGGTTGAGTACGACGCCGTGTGTAGCTGGAAGGATCCGTTGAAGCGCGGAAGGAGGTTGTCGAGGGCCTCCGATATGTTGAAGCCGAAGTCCACCGTCTCGGGGTCCACCTTGCAGATCTCGAAGAGCGTGCTGCAGAAGGCCAGAAGCTGCGGGATGGAGCGCACGTCGCGGGTGATGAGGCTGCTGTTGTGAGGGAAGATCTTCACGAAGCAGTTCAGCAGCAGCTGAGCGTAGCGCGCGCGGAGACTCACGGGCAAGCGGGCGTCGGAGATGCACGACAGGAGCATCTTGTATGAGAACTGCTCCTGCATGGCCTTGATGCTCCGCACGCAGCCGCCGTGCGTCAGAGCGATGAAGGTGTCCAGTTGCGCAGCATAGTAGGACGCCAGCTTCCGCGTGCGCCGGAACACTCGGATGTTGCGCGTGCCGTCCTTCAGCAGCTCGCGCAGCGTGCGCCAGTCCTTCTCGGGAAACGTCACTTGGAACCCGACGCAGTTCGGCGGGTCCAGCGTCCACACGAGGTCGTGCAGCCTGTCCGATTCGTTTCATTTTGGGACGGGGGAAAGAAATGACGCACCAACGCCAGAGTTCAGCGGATGGTTTGGATGATGCACGAGATGATACACGAGGTGGGTAGTAGGTAGGGCATTGATGCCTGGACGTACCGGACCCAATTCCGTGGCGAGTTGAGCGCGTGCGCATACACGGCATTCTGCGGCACGCTGGGATCCACGAATCTTTGCATCACCTTGACGTAGTCCTTGAAACTGATCGTGTGAGGCACGTCGTTAATGGACCCCAGGTGCAGGATGATCGGCGAGTAGAACAAAGGCGTCGGCCCGTCAAGAACCATGCACGGCACGTAGTTGTGGTCGGCGAACCAAGAGACGAACACCTCGTAGGGATAGTCCTGGTCGTCCAGCGGTTGACACGGATCCACGAAGACGTCGATGCCTTTCATGCCTCCAGCGACGAAGTGCGGATTCTCTCGACAGGTGGTCTCGATGAGCAGCGAGAAGCGATTCTCCAAAGACGGACCGTGCTGCTCGGGCGAGGCGTGGCGCTCGTCGCCCACCAAGATACGGAAGACGCGCTCTTGGTTGGATCGTAGCGGCTTGGTCTCCCAGGCGCAGATGTTCTTAAAGAAGCCCAGGAGGGAGCGCTCGGGTCCGTGCTTGCGGATCAGCTCCACGAAGAACGAGATCATCTCCGAGTCCACCAGCGTGTTGAGCAGCAAAGCATTGCTGCACACCAGCTCCTTGATGATCGTGTTGGCGCCCATGCCCAAGGTCATCTGATCCACGATCTCCCCCAAGAACGACTCCTTCGGCTTCTCCGCGGCGTCAGGCTCCGCCCTCTCCTTCATCAAGGCCGTTGACGACGACGTCGACAACGACGACTTGCGTAGGTCCGTCTCTGCCGGGGATGACGGCTGAAGCTTGCCGGACGACGTCCGTCTCAACAACGACCTCCGCGCGTTGAAGCGACCCTGCGTCCGCTGAGATAGCGTCGCGCAGACCGCTGACAACACCAGGCGCTTATCAAGCGCGTTCAGCAACGCAGGGCAGAACACTCTCCTCGCCACATACAGCTGGTTCCGCGCATTCTCCCTGCCAAGCGACACGATGGCTGCGCAGAGAGCGCGGTGGACCAGCGCGATGGTCGAGAAGCGCTGTCCCCCGCGAAGCGCCCCTTCCAGCACGCCCCGCCGCGGCGCGCGCAGCGCGTAGAACAGCAAGTCCAGCAGCTTCGTCTCGGACACCAGCTGCTTGGCGATGGAGCTCTGGCGGTGGAGCGCCGGCAGCGACTCGATGGCGGCCGCGGCCGGCATGTCGGGTCGGCTCTTGGCATCACCGGAGAACACTGATACGATACTAGCGAGGACGTCGTCGATGTCGTGGCCGCGACTGAAGCTGATGAGCCCGTTTAGCACCGCCGTGGTCTGCAGCAGCAGACTCCGCGGCACGTCGGCCGGGTCCTGCTGGATGGCCAGGATATACGATTTGAGGAGAGCACAAGCGCGGAGGCAGAAGACGGTGGCGCGCAGCTGCTCCGGCGGCACCATCTTCATGTGTACCGAGTCGGCCTCGAAGATGCCCGGTACGAGCGTGGCTTCGTAGTCCACGAAGGCCGAGCGCACTTCGCCGGCGTTGAAAGGCAGGCGCTCTCGCACCCGGTCCAGCGAGGTGCGGCCGGAGGAGGCCAGATCTTCGCCGGTATGGGCAACGCCGCCCCGGAGGAACGACTGCGCCCGCGCGGTCGACAGAGTCCGATGCGTCAGGGGCACGCCGATCTCACTGCCGGTCATGAGGTTGCGGATGGCCTTGGGCGTCGTGCTGTGCTTGGGCCCCTCGCAATGGAGGTACAGCTTGATTTCCCTCTTCGATATCCCGGCATCCTCGACGGTCGAGGCGTTCTGCGTCGCAGCAGTCTTCGAAGCAGCGGTGGTGTTGGGCTTCGCTCTTGGGGCGGGCCTCGATCGGGGTCTGGGTCTCGACCTGCCTCTCGGCGACGTCGGCGTCCCGTTCACGAACGGTGGCGCTCGCATTCGCGCGGCGTGGAGTTGCGCTAGAGTGGCGCTCTGGCGGTCGATCATGGTGTGCTGCAGCCGGAGCACCACGGCACTGGCCACGATGTGCCTCTCGCTGGACTCGGCGACGCTCTCGATCTGGAAGAGCGTCCTGGCCAGGTGCGCCTGCGCCGCGTGGCTGTGGACGCCGTGCTTGGGGTCCTCCTGCAAGATCAAGCTGTACTCCTGCAACGCCTGCTGAGACAGCGCAAGGTAGGCACCGCTGATGAGGTGGCGGAAGCGGTAGTGCTGACCCCACTGCAGCCGCCCGCCCAGCGAGCTCTCCACGTTCTCCACCACGAAGGTGGACTTGCTGGACGCGTCCAGCGCGGCCATGGACGACGTATGCAGCGTCTTCAGCACGGGGCGCCGCAGTTCCGCCGTGACGACGTGGTGGTCGTCGTCGTCGCCGCTCTCGGGCTCGTCATCGCTGCCGGGCGGCCTCGACGCCTTGGGCCTCTCGTGCGCCTGGTCCCACTCGCAGTGCCGGCCGCCGGCCTGGGCGATGGTGCATCGAGCCCAGACCACGGAACCCTTGCCACCAGCGCCCTCGGGGCAGTACAGACGGACGGCGGAGCCGGCCAGGAGGCCGCCATCCACGTCTGCCGCGTCGTGCTGGCGGATGAAGCGCCATGTGAAGATGCCGCCCACGGCGCGCTCCGGCGTGCCCAGGTTGACCTCCTGCATGGTGGGCGAGATGAGGCGGTTGGCCACACCCTCTGCGCGCGTGCCGTGGATGACCAGGTCGGTGTGCGGCGACACCAGCACTACGGTGTCCTTGGTGTACACGGGGCTGCGGTCGTGGCGCGAGTGGCTGGCGGCGGCGAAGCGCAGGTGCACCTCGAACTGGGACACGCTGGGCACGACGCCCTTCCGCAGACTACGCGGTGTCAGCGTCAGGCGGGTGGACTCCACCTCCGTGAGCGCCGCCAACTCCGGTACCGCCGACAAGATCATGCCGCTGGCCACGTGCTGGAGCACCAGGTTGTCTCCGTAGCGGATCTCGCGAGACTCGCGCGCCGCGGTGCCCAGCGCAGACCCAGCGACGCCAGCTTCGCCGTCCGCCGCCTCCGGTGCACTCTTGGCTTCCGGGACGCCACCGTCCGGCACCGAAGACGCCGCGGCGCCGGCGCTGGTGGATGACGCCAAGTCGCGGATGGTCGTGCGCTGCGCCGGCAGGATCTGGAACAGCGTCATGGTGTGGTCGAAGCCGCGCAGGCCGTCCGGACGCGCCTTGATCATGCCGCAGCCGGCGCCGGAGAACGGGTCTCCGTACAGAAAGGCGGTCTTGGCGCGCTCGGCCGTCTTGCCGGCCAAGCGCAGCAGCTCCAGCTCGTCCAGCACGCCGGCGATCTGCACCACATCTCCGTAGTACAGCTTGCGGCGCTCGCGTCGGAAGTCGCTCAGGTCGCGCTCCTGCATGAGCTCCATGCGACTGGCTTTGGCCTTGCGCCGCTTCTCTCGCAGGATGCGCGCTCTCTCCAGCTGCGACGGATCCGCCATCTGGCGACCGCGGTCGACCGCGGTGCCGGCGATGGTGTTGGCCACCCAGAAGGCGTAGTCGGTGGGGATGGACGCCGCGAAGGCAGACACCCCGAGAGACGGCGGCTTGGACTCCTCGGCTTCTGAAGCCAACTCCTTTAAGGCGTCCGCGCGGTGCGCGCGCTCGTACGACGGCACCAGCTCGCCGGCCAGGCGGTAGCGCGGTTGGATGGGCACGTCGCTAAGCACGCAGGAGCGCAGGCTGAAAGATCCGCGGCGCGCGTACGTCGGAGAGCGCTCTCCAAGCGCGACGCCGGTGTCGGCCTCCTCGTCGGACGGATCTTCCTTGACGGCTGCGCGCGCGGACCCGGGGTCCTCCGAGGAACTGCGCGACATGCTTCTAGCGCGACTTTTCTTCGGGCTCCGCCGGCGCAAGCACGGTACAGAGACGCCCAAGCGCTCTGGGCGGCGCGACGCGCAATGTGTGTGCGAGAGAGAGAGAGAGAGAGAGAGAGAGAGAGAGTGCGACGCCTCAGTGGAGAAGCGAGGCTGGCGCTCCCCCGCGAAGCGTGTGTGGCTGAAGTACAGCGGCGAGTCTCTTCCGGTTGTGAACTCCCTTGGATCTGGCGAATCAGCTCAAAGGAGGGGCGATGGAGAAGTCCGCGGAGCAGCTGTGCTTCAGCAGCGCAGCGCTGGACGCCAACTTCCCTTGACTCCCAAGGCGGGAGCTGCTCCAATGCGTGCGCGAGATCCTATGCTTCCATCAGCTATGCAACACTGTACAACATGTCCTTCAAGAAGGCTTTGGTTCTTCCAATTCAGAATTCGATCCAGGAATCCAGGATCCGGAGCTCTCCTCACCTCATCAGGCCTTAGGTCGGGCGGAGGTCCGGCAGCTCTCGGGAGCGTCTTTTTCTTTTGTTTCTCTCTCCCCCCCCTGACTGGCGCGCGGCAATGTTGGAGGAGGACAGCATCCTGCTAGGCCGTCACATGTTCACTTGCGAGCACCTGCCTTCCTGGTCCTTCCCTGCGTCGAAACCTTGTGAAGCGCCGCCACGACAGACAGTAGCATTGCCAGCGGCACCTCGCTCTTCACGCATTTGCTGGGGCTTTCAGGCTCTGCTGCCGAAGCGCGCTGCGGGCAGACGAGAACGCTTGAAGGTGGTCGGTCGGGAGGGATGAAGTTTTCACACGTTCCGCGTGAACTTTTGCGGCTTCTGGGCTTCCGCCGATTGGATGCACGGCAAGATTCGATGTTCTCGCTTCCCAACTCCATGCATGAATAAGGGGTTCCGTTGAACTTCGGCCGCTTTGGTGCGGATCGACCCTTGGCGGCAGACTTCCTGGACTTGGGACGGCGAAGCTGAGGGATTACAGGCTGAAGGATGGGCATTGGCGGCTCGCGCGAGCCGAGTTGGCGTGGCGACACTCCGCGGGAAGATCCCCATGTCCTCAACGTCTTCCTCGAGAGAACTGTCCGCCCTTGGGCTGTCTTTCCCAACGAGGACGTCTCTTACGAGACGCTCAAGCAGCAGCGAGATGATGGCCCTCCCGAGGGCTTCCTGCGACGCATCCAGTGGCCCCTATGGAACGGCCTCTTCGACCGCCTGCTCGAGTATCGCCTGCGACAACGTGAGATTGTCGGCGAGGATCGTTCCGCCTGCGAGAAGTGCTGCAACTTCTGCGGCACGTGCATCCTCTTCTTCTCCATCATTGGGTGGCTGGTGCTCTGCCACTTCTCTCAGCAATTCTCCAGAAGAATCGAAGAGAGCCAAGAGCAGCTGCGGTGCGATCTTGCCGAGCTGGAGGAGTCCAAGGACAACACGCACCGCGTGAGAATCACCTTCAAATCGCGCGCCGCGGACAACGGCAGCGATGCCGACCACCACGAAGAGTGGGTGGAGCTGGACTGCAGGGAGAGCGACTCTCCGTACGGAGGCTACTACGCACCAGAGGTGGAGAGCGTGCCGGTCATCCAAGGTCGACTCGTCAAGAATCCGGCAAGTCCAAATCTCCAAGCATGATCCGCCGAGCCCACGCCATTCAAGAGCCACGTTGCATGCCAGATCTCGGATGAGACAGGGTAGAGACATCAAGGGGCATCCAAATACGTCCAAGGTTGCAGGTTTGAACGGTTTCAGCGTGTGCCAGGGCACTGGCTGCTGTCGCTGGGTGTCAAAAGCGTTGTGGGGAGCCTTCCAGGGGCACTGGCCGTAGCAAACGCACCAAAGGCATCAACCCTTCCATTTGAACGTTGAGAGTTGAGCAGGACAGGAACTTCCGCATCTCTCACTATGATCTCTGTGGCAGATCTTACCGACAGATCTTAGTGAGAGACCTCGGAAAAGGGCGGTGCCCCATCCCGCCGAACGCCTTCCAAACAACGGGCAGCTCCAAAGAGGAAAAAAAAAGCCATAAGCTTTCTTGCGTCGCTGGTTCACTGATCCGTCTGTTCGCTTGTTGGCCCACAGGCAAGACGAACGGCAAGCACTGTGTGTCCACCTTCTCCACTCTTCGCGGCTCAGCAAGCCCACCGCACCAACTGCACATCCTTTGCAGCGGAATGAATCGCCTTCACACAGTTGGCAATCTCGCTCGAGCCGTGCGTACAGTTCAAGGTCATCCGCAGTGATGGGGCCGGAGATTTACCCTGATAAATGCCTAGATCAGAGTATCGTGGCACGGCGACGGCAAAGCCGCTGGTGGCGACGATGCGCTGTATCTGGCTAAGGATCTCGGTCTGCATCTCTGAAAGGTGTTCGAAGCGTTAGCCAGGCCATGCCCCAGTCCCGCGAGCGACGCGACACAGGAGTCGTACCTCTGCTGCGCTGCGAAGTCTCGTGGCCCACCAGCTCGAAATGCTGGATTGGGGAATACTCCGTTGACCGAAGGCGCAGTCCGCAGGGCGGAAGCTTCGAGAACTCGTTCTGCGCCTGCGGTTGCGCGCGGGAGGTTAGCTTGGAGTTCAAAGCGCAGAAGGAGGAGCGACGGACCTTGTGGATATTCTCTCGCAGGCGGATGATGCGGACAGGTTCGCTCTCCAGGATGCTGAGGCCAGCGACGGCAACTTGGGAGACAAAGGGCGGCGCGGATGCGCTGAAGACGTAGCCTGCCGCGCTGAGTCGCTGGTGGTCGATCACTTCCTTTGATCCGACGCAGACGCCACCGACGGAGCACAGCGTGTGGGCCAGCGACACCATGAGCACCTCGACCGACGAGATGGGCACGTCGTGGTGTTCACAGGTTCCCCGGCCAGTGGCACCGAGCACGCCGAACGCAAAGGTGTCGTCGAGGATGAGCCTGTACTTGAACCGCTCCTTCAGCTCCAGGACCTTCTGCAGATAGCAGATGTCCCCCGCATTCTTGAAGAGACCTTCGGTAACGATGAACCTGCGATGACCCTTGGCATCTCGTCGCAGCCTGCGGTCTTCCTCCTCCACACCATAAAGCTTCGCCTAGGAGGCACCACGGACAAGCCGTGAGCGAACCCGCCCCCCCAAAGAACATGAAGGAACACCAAACCATGGAGCGCATCTCCAGAAGGAAGCACGGTCCCTACCTCCAAGTCCTTCATATCGTTGTGCTTGTAGCGATAGACGTGGCTCCGACTCAGGCGGGCCCCAGTCCAAATCGGCTCGTGGCACGCCTCGTCGATGAAGAGGATGTCCCCGCGCTTCGCGAAAGCGGCGATGGCGGAGGTGACCATCGACGCGGCGTCGCTGTACATGATCCCTTCGTCCGCACCGAAGAATCGCGCCATCTCGGACTCAATCTTCATGTGCACGTCAAAGGTGCCGTAGAACCCCCGGGGTCCGCAACTGCCACAGCCATAGTGGTTCAGCGCCGACCGCGCGGCGTCCTTGTGCTTCTGCTCCTGCCCAAGCGCCAGGAAATCGAAGCCAACAAAGTTCAGCAGCGGATTCCGATATCCCACCACCCTCAGGCTGTTGCCATCCACTTTCTCGACCACGAACTCGGCCAGGTCGTCACTATCCAAGTCGTTTCGCGGCGCCTTGTCTTCGGGCACGAGCGGTTCCGGCTCCCAGTCCGCTACCAGTTCATCGATTTCCCTGTCAGTGAGTCCGACCTCCGCGTCCTGCGCAGTTGCAAAGGGTTGAAGGGTTCCTCGAGCGCAACAGCAGCGGAATCTCCAAAGTCCATGACGCACCTTGCTGGCCTTGTATGGCAAAGTTGTCCGCTTCAGAAACACGAGCCACAGGATAAAAAGGATGAGGAAGGTCTCGATCACCACGTGCTACGACAACAAGCTCCGGTAAGCTGCAGTAGACCTTCTCTCGCTGTGCAGCATCCCAGCACCTGCGGTTCGTCGATGAAAGTCCGCCACCACCACTCTCTGTAGGCCTCCGACGCCGCGACCGCGATTTCTCCGATCTGAAGAGCGCGCATGGGGAGGCACTATGAGGTCACTGGGCCTTCTCGGCAGAAGCAGGCAAGAGGCTTACGCGCTTCAGAGCTTCAGGGGTCTCCTCGACAATCATCTTGACGAAGAAGTGTTTCAACGCGAACACTTCATCTGGGTCGAGTGGCGGGAACTCAGCCGAGTCAACCGATGTACCATATTTGAAATACTAGATATGGGGAGCTCTCTCTTCTGGGATGCCACAGCACAATCGAGTCCCAAGGACGTTGCACGTCGCATTTTGAAGCTCGCGTCATATCCAATGACCGTCCTATCCATGTTTCGCTCTGAGATGAAGCCAATGGACACGTTCTTCGCGTCCCATCTGCTCTATCCTGCCAAAGCACGCGTCAATTGCGCCTTCGGCGTGTCTGTCCGTCTCTTTCATTTTTTTCATTCCGAGCGTTCGAATCTCGGATCTCCCGCCACTTTCCGCAGCGGAACCGTCGTTTGGGTCCAGAGTTTACCCTCTAGCAAGGCCACAAGATGAACTCATTACTAGCCACCTTGGGGCTGCGGTCTCCGAAGCCCCACTTCATCAGCGTAGAGGTATCCAAAGCGGCTTCGTCAGGCATCGGCACGTCTCACAGGGGAATCGCCTGCACTTTAGATGAATAGCGCTGGCCCAGGAGCGGATCCGTGGGCTTTCCCGGACCACCGTGGACGCCGCGTGCAGAGAAACGAGCTTCCAGACGTCGTGCGCCACGACAGCAACCGGATCTGCCTCTTCGGGAATCGCGCTTGTCCCTTTGCGCACCGCGCTTGGTTGGCTCTTCACGAGGTAAAGGCGGCGTGCATGACCATGAGGACCCGGCAGCTCGTGCTCAATCCCAAGCGTGGCGCAGGTGAACGCTGCGGGAGCGGTAGAGTATTTGCACATCGACCTGGGCGTGCACAAGCCGGCGTTTTACCAAGCCGAGCTGAATCCATATGGCACAACGCCGGCTCTGTGGGACTGCGGCAGGCTCGTGCCCGACAGCATGGTGGTCGTGGAGTACCTCGCGGCAAAGTACGCTCCGGAGGCCGGGCTCTTCGGGTCCACCGCGGAGGAGAAAGCGATGATTCGCATCATCCTAGCCAAGTTCGAGCCCGCCGCATTCTATGTCTTGTGCAAGTGCAGAGACCCAACAGCAATACGGAGTGCCAAGCAGAAGGTGGGACGACGAATCGAGTTGCGCATCCCACGCTACTACCCTACGCCGCGCAACTAGTGTGCAGATGGTCCCCCCTTTGGCTCCTTGTTCATCGTTCCCTTTTTTCCTTTTCGTCAGGTTGACAGCCTGGTGGCGGCGATGGAGAACTTCTACGCGAGCAGCAACGGGCCATACGTGCTGGGCGACCGCCTGAGCGCGGCGGAGATCGCGATCGCCCCATTTCTTCTTCGCATGATCCCTGCCTTGCGGTGAGTGCGACGGGCGGGGAATCGGGACAACCATTTCATTTTGCAGTTCCGTCGCGTTCATAACGGATCACAACCACCCAGGTACTACAAAGGATATGAGGTGCTTACCCCAAAGGCGCACCCGAGACTCTCTGCCATGCTCGAGAGCATCCAGAAACGACCCTCCATGAAGGCCACAACGTGTGACCCGGATTTTTTCGTGGATTCCCTTTGGGTAAGCAAAGGCCTTGGCTTTGGGAGACTCGTGCAGGTGGGCGTCTAACGTCCTCGGCAAAACAAATGCACCACACAGAAATACGCCGAAGGACCCGACGCGGATCCGGTGCCCGGCGTGGTCTCTCTGACGAAGAGCAATCCCCTCACGGCGGTGTCCCTGGCAAGTGTGGCGGGCTTTGCGGCAGGCGCTCTGGTTCTGAGGAACCGGAAATGAAGCGCCGCCGGATTCTTTTCTTTTCGCATCATCGCAGGCCTTTTCTTTTCTTCTCTTCTCTACATCACATTCGCTCTCGGATGCGACCTGCAAGGCTGACCGTCGCCGGCCCAAACGCGACCTGCCATGCGCTCCTGGAACGCGGTGGGTGGCTTGACTTGCCCCGACGCACATGCTGGCGAGATCAGAGCCTACCGTAGCGCATGTCTGGATCCCGTGCCCTGAGTTCCAAGGCGCCCTTCGGTCTGATCGATCACGCAGTTCTTCACCCACATTGCAGAGGCTGCGGCAGATGGGTGCAGCATGTCCGGCATGAGGTGTTTCTGAATCTCTCGGAACTGGAGCCTGCTGTCTTCCAGGAATAACTCGGTGCAGTCCACGAGCCCCACCGCCGCCCCTTTGAAGCGAGTCTGAAAGGTGCGGCCAAGCTCTCTGTTCACATCCTCCGTGAACCTTCTGGGAGTGTCGCCTCCGTGCCCGCGCGGGAAAAGCTGCTGCACGAGGATGTAGCTCTTCGGAAAGGCATGCCTCACGGCCTCCACCACGACGAAGATGTCCTCGGCGACCCCGGCAACGGTGTCCACACCCTCCCTGACTTTCTGTATGTCGTTCGTACCGATCAAGATGTTCACTACGCGGGGTACCAGGCCTGCGGGCAGCTCTCCCATCTCTGTGATGCGCTTGAACAAATGCTGCGTCTGGTCCCCGGAGATTGCTAGCACCAGCGTCGTCAAGTGGGCGGTGACCTCCTCGAAAGCTGTGACATACGCCTCTGTCCCGACATACTCATTCCCCTGGCTCGTGCCGCGAAGTCGTTCCGTGATCGAGTCTCCCAGGAAGAGGATGTCCACATTTGCACCGTCGGGGGCAGCGGGCACTTGGGCGGCGCGTTCCGCGTCTTGGCGAAGGGACTGCTGGTACGCCATCCATCTCTCGCCCCGCTGAAGGTCATAGTCGTGCTGCATACTACCCGAGAAAGGCGACGTATCGTGCAGGTACGCTGCCTCGGGCGATGAAGCGTCCCCCGCGGCCTCACCAGCAGTTGCCGGAGTTCCAGCGATCTGCTGTCCTGCCGCAGCTTCTAGTGTCCCCCCAGAAGGCCCGGCTGCGTCCCTCGCTTCTACCGCCCCTGCACCTCCTGCTGAAGCGCCCATGTCATCCGTCGAAGGGCCGGCCAGGGCGACGCCAGCAGTATCCCCTTGACCATCCGCAGATCCAGGATCCGCTGCCGTATCGCTCGATGCAACAGCACCGGATACCGCTGCGGCTGGTACCGACGTCTCCGGGGCGGCTTCTGCGGACTCGACAGACTCTGGCTGTGGCATTCCCGCTGTGGCGGCTCCGGCTGAAGCCACCGGGGCCCCCTCGCGGCTTGTGGAGGCCTCGGCATCATTCGCATTGACGATCAGGTTCTCGTAGACACTCGACGCGCTGGAGCCTTCCTCTGCGCCGGATCCAACGATCTCTCCCCCCATCCCTTCGGTCTGGCCTTCGGACCACTGCTCCTCCTCCTTCTCTGCGCTCCACAAGGCCACTCCCAGAATAAAGAGCACCAGGACGACGCGGAAGATCAGCTTGCTAAGCTTCCCGCGGCGTCCCGTGACCGTGACAGCTCCGTCGCGGACTTCAGGGACCTGCATCCTCGAAAACTGCAGACGACCGGAACCGCGCCGACGAGAGCCCCCGCCTCTCATGCCTCGGTGGCCTGCTGCGCCGCAAAACACCGCGAGGCTGAAAAAGCGGATCTCCGCCCTAGTGACAGATGCACACATCGGATGACCACCTTGGTCACCACCTGTTGACCATTTTCGTTGGCATGATTTTGATTGGGTCACCGGTGGTCACCAAATCGAGTTCTTTTTCGGGACCTGGTTGCCCGCCGGTCACCAGTTGCACCCCTGTTCAAATTTGGGTGGTTGCCGCCGGTGAACTTTCTTATAGTAGCCAGCTTAATTCTCGAGGGTCCAGGGGCCCCCGAAGCTCTGTGTCCCGAGTACCACATGCAACAACTGCTTACGAGGTATAAGATGAAGGGCGTCGGAGAGCTATCCCATCAACTCGGAGCTAGGTTCCGCCGCGGAATCCGGCCTTCTGACCCCGAGAAGGATGTCTACGTTATCGACATGCAGTCGTACATCACCGAAGTCCTCAGGAAGATTGAAGAGCACCACGGGACACTGCGGTTGCACAAGACACCGCTGCCGCCAGGTGATCATCCCGAAGAAGTAGCGGAGGACCCATTGGACCACATCGAGAAAAGGCACTACCAACAACTCATCGGTATGGCCAATTGGTTAGTGACAATGGGGAGGCTTGACATACATCATGCAGTTACCACGCTAGCACACCCAATCTGACCCTCCAGTCATTGCTCACCGCCCAGCGGTGGCCCTCAGTTGGCAGATCATACGGTCTGTTCATATTCCTGGCAATCGATCATATGATCGGTCATATGATGTAATACAGCAATCAATTACTGTAATTGATCACCCCAATCGTTTGCCCTGACTGATTAGGGTTTGAACTGTGCACTAGACGTACCGTCTCGCACTCATCGGTAGATTGCACTTCACCAAGCTCTGCTTGACGCCAAATCGCATAGCACTTGCCAACCAGCGGTTCCGCTGGGTCGCGCTTCACAATTTTGAAGCTGCGGCTTGCCTCCATTTCCAAAGCGAGGTACACGTCGACGTGCGTCGTATCGGAGGAAAAGGAGCGCGCGCGCGAGAGAGTGAGAGAGAGAGAGAGAGAGAGAGAGAGAGAGAGAGAGAGAGGGAGAGAGAGAGAGAGAGAGAGGCGGACTCGTAGGGACACAAGCGCGTTTCATACGAAGCCTTCGGGTGTTTGTGGTTTTGGCGGGAAAGTCCTGCAGCCAAATCCCAAGCTGTCCAATCAGCTCTTTGCTTGAGCTGATCAATGAGAATTGGTTGGTGGATACAGAATTTTAACACATTTTAAAAAGTGAACAGGACTTGGGATCAGCTGACGGAGAGATACACACCTCATCTCAATCTCCTCAACGTCACAAGGCCAAAGCATCGGGCTCTTCTCTACAACAACCTTTCATAGTGCCCTGCAAATGAAGCGAAAGGCAGTCGCTGGTGAATTCAAATCCGCAAGAGAAGCGAAGAAGAAAACAACAACAGCAGAGGATTCGCTGTCTACTATGGACATTGAAATCCTCTGCGATGCCATTCCAGGATTTCTCCGCCTGCTTGCCAAGTATTTCTCCCATTCAGAGCAAATTCATGTACTAAGTCTGGTGTCGAAAGCTTGGAAAACCGCCATGCCGCTGTACTTGCCAGTGCGCCGGCGTCGTGAGGCAGTGAACGAGTTTCTCACAGCCTTTTTGCGGAACCCGAATGCTCTAGGCTTCTGGCAAAGGCTTCCCATTGAGAATGAGTTCCTGCACGTGCTGGAGGAGTGCGACGTGCGTATGTGGGATGTTGAGATTAACGAAGAAGGAATGGAGGAGCGACGGGGGCACGAACGTCGAAAGGCTCAAGCGAGAGATACAGGGAAAGGCTCGGGAAGAGGGTTCTACAAAGTCAAGCATCACCAAACGACGGTGCAAATGAGAGTCCGTGTCCGTCCCGATGCCTCTTGTGTGGTGTCCATGGACTTGGATCAGAAACGCATGGAGCTGAAGTTCCAGACGACGCCAGGCTTCTACTTTCGGTGCCAGGGAACGATCGTCGCTTGGGCGAAGCGGAGAGTCGGCTTCAAGCGTACTTGGTTCACCTTTCGGAAAGGGTTGACTTCTCTGCACGGTGACTTTGACGGAAACAAAGGAGATGATCAAGAAGATGAGACGCCGTTCACTTGTGAAAGCCTCTTCGATGAAGAGTGGGCGCTGCAGACAGACATTCCGCGAAATGTCATCGCGAAGGAGCTTCCCAATGCCCCCAAAGAAGGAGAGCAGTGGCAGGACTACGCCATTGTAGACGTCGGAGTCGTGCGGCTTTCCGATTACACCGACGACATCTACTGGATATTGGAACGTGAGATGCTTGTCATGCCGGGCCGACGTGCGGAGGAGCTCTTCCATGACTTGGTCAGGAGAGAAGCGGAAGAGGGTGTTGCTTACGTTGACAACACGCTCAGTGGCAACCAGCGCGACAATCTCCTGGGGGCAATTGATCGCCTGCAGACCTCACAAGACAGACCAGGTGATCAAGCGCACTCTAGCAAGGTACCAAGACATCTTGTAGACCCCTCGTGGTACGCATACGCCGCCCGCGAAAGCCAGTTCTTTGGCTCTCAGGATTTGTCCGTGGCCTCGATGGCTCCGCGACCCGTGGAGGGCAGCCTTGAACGACTGTCACTTCGACCTGATGAGAATCTCGACATATGGGGCCGGAAGTATGAGGAGTTTAAACATCAGTGGCTGCCGACGTACTTCAACGTTGCTTCGGACTGCAAGGTGCAGATTGAGGACTACATCAACGGTATTCCTCGGGCAGAGCATCCGGAGCTCTACGCTGCGCTCGAGACGCTGTTCGAGCGCTTTGTTCCTCTTCTGGAGCACGCGTGGACATACGGACTGGAGCTGAGGTTCCAAGAAAACTATGATCACATTGGGTGGCAGAGGCCGGAGATCTATCGAGAGTCTGGGTATTTGTCGACCTTGCGCGGCTCCCGCCTGCAGGTGGTGACGAGGATTGTGGATTTCGAACTGCAACCTGGCCAGGAGCATGAAGGCACGTGGCACGTGGAGGGCCTGCCGCATGAGAACATAGTTGCCACAGCCGTCTACGTCGCCGCAAGCGACGAATGCATCAAGGGGGGCAAGCTTTGCTTTCAAAGGGCTTTCGACGAAGAAGAAGGAATTGCGATCTCAAACGTATCCCAGGAGCCTTTCTCCTACGTCACTGAGCTTGTCAATCGTGGCCTCCTTCCTCTTGGAGCGCTGGAGTGCCTAGAAAATCGCATGCTGGTATGTGCAACGTTCGTCTCGTAGAATTCCGATTGCGCCATCGCTAAACAAGCTTCCGATGAACAGGCCTTTTCAAACACTCACGTGTACAAGTTGACGAAAATGGTCAACACCAGTGATCGCCTTGCAACGCGTCGTATCGTAGTCTTCTCGCTCGTGAACCCACTCGTGCGCATCGTGAGCACGAAAGAAGTACCTGATCAGCGCGGGAGCATGTCGCTCCAAGCAGCCGACCGCCTACACTCGGGATTGATTCAGGAAAGGAAGTTATGCGAGGAGGACTGGGGTGTGCGTGAGCTTGGTTTTTAAAAAGCTATGCAATTCACTTCACATCGTCCCTAGCCCTGACTTCCGTGTCCGGATCGTCGCAAGACTCGCATTCACAATCCATCATTGCGGGTTTACAGCTCTCCTTGAGAAACAGATGCGAGGCCCATGAAAGCTGGAGACATTCAGTGCCACGACGCCAAAAGGCGTTGCCGATCAAGCCCAAGGTGTCGGAGTGCAGCAGCCACAGCATCTCCCAGGCGAAGGCTAGAAGGTGGCCCGCGTCTTACATCGTCGGAAACGCATGAAGAATTGAGAAGCTGAATGCGGCCACCCCATTCATCACGGGCAGGCCTTCGTTCAGCGACACGACGGATAGCACTGGTTGCACCTCTGCAACGCTTGCCAGCGACGCAATCTGCTCTGCAGTGAATCGACCGTCGCGAGAGGAGTAGCATACCGGCGCCGGCGCCTGCGCGGCACGCTAAGACGTACCCTGTCATCCAGAGAGTACAGCAGCTCTCCCACGGCTGTAGGCCGCTCTGCACCTTGCCCTCTTCCTTCAGGTTGCGCAGGTCGACGACTGCGAAAGCATCGCTGGCCGAATGTGACTGGGCAGGAGACGTACAATGCGGAAGGGTGAGCGTGTCGACCTTGGCACGAATCGTGTCATGGCAGTTCCAACAAAGCAATATGGTCCGAGGACTCCCATACTTGGCGCCGTTGTGAGGCTCCCGCCTGCAGGTGATCACGAAGATTGTGGACTACGAGCTGCAGCCTGACGAGGAGCACGAGGGTGCATGGCATGTGGAAGGCATGCCACATGAGAATATCGTGGCAACGGGCCTCTATGTCGCAGCCCGCAGCGAGGGCTTACGAGGCGGGACGCTACGCCTCCAGAGGGCCTTCGAGGAGGCCGAAGGATCTTGGTTTCACGAAGCCAGCGAGGACGCTTTTGAGTTTCTCCGCGCCTTCGGTTATCATGGTTTGCTTCCTCTGGGTCAGCTCGAGACCCCCGACAACCGCATGCTGGTACGTGGCGTGAGCTTCAAAGTAGGAAAGGCCGACGTGGGATGGAATGCTGTGACCAGGTGTTTGGATGCCCAGGTGTTCCCAAACTCGCACGTCCAGAAGGCGAGGAAGATGGTCAACGTGGGAGACGAGCCCGCAAAACAGCGGATCGTGGCCTTTCTTCTGGTCAACCCGCTCGTGCGCATCGTGTCGACCAAGGAAGTTCCCGATCAGCGGCGA
>JAAMXY010002508.1:0-11205 GCA_019677205.1 Pinguiococcus pyrenoidosus
CCTTTTGGTAGGTCTGGACCTGCGCCTCCCTCTCAGCTTTCTCCCTGGCCCGCTGCAGCCGAAGCGCGCGCAGCTCCGCCTCTTTGTTCAGCCGCCGCTCCCGAGCTTCGTGGAGGATGCGGAGCCGCGCGACCTCCCGGCGAATGGCAATCTCCGCCCGGAGCTCCGTGTCAGCAGCCTCATCGAGCAGTCGCACGTGCTCTCGCACGCTCTCCGCCAAGGCCTCTCGGCCACGCTCCTTCTTCTCGTCAGCCGCATGACGTCGCCAAGCACGCAAGTGCTTGCGCCGGGTTTGCCGGCTCCACTGCATCATGGCCGCCTCGTTGGCCGCAAGCCATTGTGCCCGCTGCCACAAGTGTATGACGGCTCGTCGCAGCTTGGCGTTCCACCAAGCGACGCGGAGCCTCCCGAAACCGTCGGCGTGCCGCTTGTACGTGGCCCGGCGGCGCCTCTCGACCCTGCGGATCTTCTGCTGCAGGACCTTGTGCTTCCTCAGCCTGAGCAGCATGCGCTCCATCAGCCGGCGCTCGCCCATCGCGAGCGCCACGGCGCGCTGCTCCTTGAGGGCCCGGTGGCGACAGGCCCATGTCACCCAGAACAAGAAGGCGCGGCCTGCTCGTCGCTCCCGCAGGATCTCCGCTCTGCTGCGGAGAAGCCTCTCCTCGTCGAGCCAGTGACGCCATCTTCTCACTCCCCGCTTCTGTAGGCGTGCGTTACAATGGTGCTCCGCACGCTTCACCCGATACCGCTCCTCCACCCCGTGGTGGCCCTCAAGCGCGGCCTGCTTGTGCAGCAGGCGCACGCGCTGCGCATCGCCAATGGCTTGCAACTGGAGCTCTCGAAACCGCTTCATCAGCACGCCTCCCCTGCTGCCAAAGCGCGCTGTGGCAATATCTCGCCGTTGCGGAGGTTGGAGGCGAGAAGGGAGAGGGGCGCCAGAGAACGAAACGCGGCGTTCAAGATGGGCGAGCTTCTTCGGTCGAACTTGGTCGGTCGGGAAAAGTCCGGGAGTTCGGGGCTGCTTTCTACCCGGTATGCAATACGGTTCCGCACCATGGCAAATCTGAAATCGCAATCAGGCGCATGTATCCGACCGGCATTCTTTTGAAACTAGAGATTGACAAGCGGACAAATTGATTCGAGCCATGAACGGGATCGAAGGTGACATGAGCCAATGATGTGTTGGTGTGTGGGCGTCAAAGATTCTTGGAGCATAGAAAAGCCGTGATCGAGTGCCACAACCAAACAACGGAAGACCGAGAACTCCGGAGGACCGCAAAGCACGCAGTGTTCCGGACAGGAGGTGCAACGGCACACATATCCTGATAGAACTCTTTATCATGTAATTGATATCTATAATTTAAATAAAACGACTGCTGGATTTTCAATTTCCTCGGATTTGCCTTCTCTGTCAACTTGATTCACCCTCGCCCACCAGAATCACGTACTCGGTGAAACGGTGCGGCTTCCCCAGCTGCTCCATGCGAGGTTGCTTAGTTCCTCATGAAATGTGATATAAAAAAATTGAAATACCACAGAAGACTGGAGATCTCCACAAACTCTGGTCCAAGTCTAGCAAGACCTCGGCATGCGCCGGCAACTTCTCCCGTCTTCCTGAACCGGCGCGACGAGAAAGCGCGCCTCTGCTGTCCGGAGCGCTCGGCCTTGTCACTCGGTTCCCGCCGGGTCGGATCGATTCCGTCGATCACAGCGATCGGGCGCTTTGTGGAGCTTGGCATCGCAAAGCGGCTGTCCTCTCCCCACGAAGCCACAAGAAGAAACGCTGGCAATCGGAGAGGCGGAGCATTGGACCTGAAGATCCGGGGGGGAAATAGTAGAGCTATCCCAACCACCGGCGCATCTGGAAGTACAGTGCCCACTTGTGGTCGGAGCGAGCTGAGCCGTTGAGACGGTCCAGGACGAGAAGAGGGATGTCGAATCCAGAGAAAGGTCAGCATTCCATCCTGTGCGAGAGAACTTGGGTCAGGTCCATCGAGGTTTGTGCGCGAGAGGATGTGCGCAGCACAGCGAGAAAGCGCGGATTCCGAGAGTGTCCCCTCCGAAGCGCTCTCGGCGGGGAGAGAAAATCCGGGCGGGCTCGCGAGAAGAGAACACCTGGAGTTCGACCGATCTCGTTCTGTGGTCAGAGCGACGAAGCCGGGAGAACGTAGCCTTTTACGAAGCGTAGTACCTGCACGTCCCTGTGAAGGCGCCTCGAAGCCGCTTTACTAACACGCTTCCGCACGTAGGGCAGCGTCCCATCCCAGGGTTTCTAAGGTGAGACCGATTCCACGCGCAGAATGGCCTCGGCTGGCGGGAAAATGCCGGAGGAAGCGGCCCTTACTTAACGCGCTGCCCCCATCTGCCAGGCGCGCCGTCAAGGAGGAGGATAAGAAGGAGGACTCGTCGAAGGATGCGCCAGAACTGGCGGAAGAGAAAGGCTCCGAGTTGAGCAGGAGCGAGATCAAGCCCACGAGCCGAGGCGATGGCGATGGGGTAAGACTGGATCCAACCCTGCNNNNGCTCGTGAGCTGATCAAGGAAGCGGCCTGAGCTCATGATCGTGCGTGTTCTGCAGGACAAGAATGCTACGTTGAAAATGAACCACCCGATATTCAGCTTCTTCAGAAGAGGCTCTACAGACAAGATGAGCTTTGAGGAGCTTCAGAAGAAGATGGAGAAAGGCGAGCTCGACAGCATAATGGAAGGGCCGGACGGCAACCGGCGAGCGTCAGATATTTCACACATGACAAACATGACCGAGTCCACCAATGGCGGGGTGCTACAGCAGCAGCGCGACAATGGCCACGAGCAGAAAATTTCACACGAGCCAGCAGTAGAGATCATCAACGAGCCGGAAATCGACGTCCCTTTTGTTCTCACGGAGATTGTTCTGAAATTCACCACGCTTTCGGAGGGCAACGAGACGCCGGCGTTCCTCGTGGACACGAGGTGCGTTGCCGACGCCGGCTCGACGCTCAGCCGATGTCCCCGGAACCTAAGCTTCTTCCGTCTCCTGCTCTCTGTCCAGTGGCGCTTCCATCGGCAGGGGACCCGCGAATGAGGTGGCGGTCCCGACAGACACAACGCTCGAGGCGGACAAGCATGCCATGATCGTCTACAAGCACGATCGCAAGGCGTTCTACTTGAAGGACATGGGCCTCGAGCATGGCGCTGCCGTCCGCATAGAGGCAGGCACCGGACTCCGGCAGTGGCGGCTGTCAGAGAATGCGCTTTTCAGCGCCGGGAACTCCTCCTTCAAAGTGGTGGAGAGCGACGACACCGGCGTGCTCATCGAGGTTGGAGCGGGGCCTCTGAAGGGTGAACGCCGGCGCGTCACCCAGAAGGGCGCCAGCCTGGGGCGGGCGACGGACAACGTCTTGAGCATCGGAGACCGCGAGCTCAGCCGGCGGCACAGTCGCATAGAGTACGAGGCCGAGGACGGCAAGTTCTACCTCTGCGACCTCAATTCCACCAACGGCACCTACATGCACCTGGTAGGCCCGTACGAGGGTCTGTGGCGGCTGTCTCTGAACGACCACATCTTGGTCGGGCGGACGGGGTTGAGCATCAATCGATACGATTATGGGGTGAGTGAGGAGATGGGCAAGAGGCCGTCTATGGAGGACGCCCATGTCCTTATTCAAGACCTGGATGTCACGACCTTGACCTGCGGTCGCTTGGGACCCGCGTTCTTCGCGGGCGTCTTCGATGGCCACGGCGGCTCGAACACGTCGAACTACCTCAGCCAGCACCTGCACAACACCCTGGCGCATCACCTGGCAGCCGAGGCGGACACGCTGGTGAAAGCGTACAAGAAGGACAGCGGAGCGTACGGCGGTAGCAAGGAGAAGACGCGCAACAACTCCTTCGTGTACGACATCACCGAGGGGCTCCTGAGTACCTTTGGACTGGGCTCGTCGGCGGCGGCCGCACCCGCCGACGAAGGATACGGCCGCATCCCCTTGCCGCCGCCGGTGCCCCGACCTCATGTGACCCCGGCCGGGACGTCGCAGGGCTGCTGCAACTTTCGCCTTGGGGGCGATCTTGACCGGCGCGTGTCCCACGTGCTGCTCAAGGCCTTCGAGGAGACCGACGCCGCGATCAGCCAGAAGGAAGAGGAGGGCACGAGCATGGCCGGCTCCACGGCCACGACGGCGCTGATTCTCCGGGACCGCCTTTGGCTGGCGAACGTGGGCGACAGCCGGACCTTGCTGTGCCGCAAGGGCGAGGTCTACGCGTTCACGCTGGATCACAAGCCGGACCGCGAGGACGAGATCGCCCGGATCAAGGCGGCGGGTGGCTTCGTGATCCACCACCGAGTCCTCGGCGAGCTGGCGGTCTCGCGAGCGTTTGGGGATGCCGAGTACAAGAAGGGCATCCAGGAGTATGTGGCGCAGGATGACTTGAAGAACCTGCGGCAGGGCACCCTCATGGGCGGAGGCGACGAAGAGGCGGACCTGTCCCGGCCAATCCTCACCGCCGAGCCCGAGATCCAGAGTTTGCGGCTGACGCCGGACGACGAGTTCTTACTGCTAGCGTGCGACGGCTTGTTCGACGTCTTTGACAACGAAGAGGTCGTCGAAGTAGTCCGCGAGGAGATGCGGGAGCACCAGGACGCCCAGCGATGCGTCGAGAAGCTTTCACACCGTGCCATTCACGAGCGAAACTGCCGCGACAACGTGACGATCGTCCTCATTATTCTGAAACCCTCCTTCTGGGAAGACTAAGGGCCGGGTCAGGCGGTCGCACCGTGTGGTATGGTAACACTCGCGTAAGGTCAGAAAGTCTGAAGATTCCATGGGAGTGATTGGCGGTGTAAGTTCAATGCAAGGCTTCAGAACCTTTGATACCTTTAGCGTAGGCGTGGCTGTACATAACGCCCTGTCAATCATCCTTGATTGCCTGATGTCTGCGGAGCCTTGCACGAGGTCACGGCCACGACCACGACCCGCGGTTCGCTTCGCTAGCAGGCAACGTTGGGACGGGTGGCGTCGCATCACCAACCAAACCATCGATCAAACCATCGATCAAACCATCGATCAAACCATCAATCCATCATCTGTTGCCGTGCGCAACACGGATGCCAGCCTGGCGAAGAGGAAGCATTGATATCAGAAGTGCATCCTGCCGGAGCACGACGACGACACAACGATGCACCCGCTGACGAGATGTTGAAGATGATCAAGACGGAACTGTTGTTGCCGACGAAAACGAGAATCTACTAATTTAGACAGCCCCGTGGCGGAAGCAGCAGCCAAACCCAAAATCCGAAGAAAGGCAAAATAGGGTGCGCCGGAAAAGGAACGCGCCCACCAGCTGGCTGAACCTGAACTTGGCGACGAACGAGAAGTTCTCACCAGTGCAACTACAGCAGCTGCAGATCCACCACACGCTCTGTAGGATGGACGGATCCGCCAAAGCGTGACAAGAAAGCAGTCCAATCCGCCGCGTACCACAGCTTCGAAGCGCCACGACTCGTTCTCGACATGTAACCGTCCCCACATCAAGTGGTCCAAGAAGTTCACCGTATTACCGTATTCTCACGCTCTTTGCCTGCGGTAAACAAAGTATTTTAAAATTATTTGAAATAATTTTATTAATTTATTACAGAGCTCATGAACTTTATCCATATTGAAGTGACTCCAGCTGGCCTTCAACTTCAACCACACCTGATTGGCCGAAACCCTCGTTTCTTTTTGCATTCGGACGTGGTGCAAGCTGCCGCTCTCCGCCATATCTTTCGGCGCCGCTCGACCAGTTCGGACGACCCTGCCACACGCCCACTTGCCCCCCTGCGGAGACTTCCTAAGGTGAGCGCTGTGCGGCGGCGCAGCGACAAACGGCGTCGATTTAACGCGTGCGATGCTTTCATGTCCGGGCGCAGCCGGAACACTTGGACCATGAGTGCGACACTGAGCCCCTTGGACCGCCTCACGGCCGCTTGCGCCTCCGGAAACATCGATATGATCACCACGATGCTGGACGCGGTACGTGCTGTGGGTTTCAGCGCCAGAGTGGCGTCTTTGACGAGGATTTCTGGCGAATTCTGCTCCGGATGACGACTTTGTATCTTTGCGGTGTGGAGTGGGGTGCGGTTCGCGAGCGCCACCGCAGAAGTCTGTCTTCTCCTACTGAGGCCTTAGCAATGCTGTGTGGGCGTCGTGTGCAACGATGGAAGTCGATGCGAGACGTGACAAGGGGATCGTGCGAAAGATCCAGCGGAGCGGAACGTCGGGTGTATCTTTTCTCCTCTCCCTGGCTGACTTGACCCATCGCCTTCGGTTGTCCTTTGTAGAGCGTCAATGTCAACGACAAGGCCGAAAAGGAGCTCCGACCAATCCACAGCGCAGCGATGTCCACCCTTGAAGCGGTGGAGTTGCTCGTAAGCAACGGGGCGGAGGTGACGGCCGCGGACACCGATGGGAACACTGCTCTGCACTACGCTTCCCGCAGCGCCGAGTCCGATCAGGTACCCTCCCCACTTGGATACAAGCTTGGACTCTTGCCTTGTCCTCCTCTGCAGCGCATCCTCACCGTCCGAGCTTCTACCCACAGATCATTGCGTATCTCGTCGAGCACGGCGCGGCAATCAGTGCCAAGAACAGGGCCAAGCAAACGCCCTTGATGATGGCCGTCGAGGCCGGCAACGCCGCTGCCGTCCAAGCTTGCATTCTGGCTGGTGCCGAGACCGAGAACATCATGATGGAAGCCATCAAGTCTGGAGGATTTCACGTTGGGGTCGTGGCAACCCTCATCGAGCACGCTGGCGGCCCCGAGCTGCTCAACTCGGTGGATTCGAAGGTACCCCGCAAACTCCATTTCCAAGTTGGTTTCGTGCTGTGGAAGCAAAGGCGCCTTGCTGAGCCCGATCTTTCGTTTTGGGCGATCTAGTCCAAGGAGCCTGCGCTCCACAGTCTCGCGGCCGCTTGGGCTACGGACGGCGATGCCGAGCAGAAGGAGGGATATGTCTACGGAATGGACGCCGTGTCGTTCTTCTTGGACAACGGCGCCGATATGGAGGTCAAGAACAAGAGCAAGGAGAACGTGGTCCATTGCCTTGCGACCAAGGACGGGTCCCAGCTGCAGAGCGCGATGCAATTCTTTGCGGAGCGCGGCGCGGACATGGAGAGCAAGAACAAGAAGAACCAGACCCCGCTTCTTGCGGCCGCCTCGAAGTGCCGCGCGGAAGCCATCACTGCGCTCGTGGCGGCGGGCGTCAATCTGAATGCCAAGGACCAGAAGAAGCAGACCGCGCTGATCCACCTCGCCAAGTCCAAGAAGCGCTCCTCGGTGGCGGCGATGCAGGCGCTCTTGGAGGCCGGTGCCGACACCTCCATCGCTCCGGTGGACGACATGTCTCCGCTGCAGATCACCAGCAAGGACGGAAACGTGGAGAAGACGAGGCTTCTCCTGGACCATGGCGCGGACCCGAATCTCATGCACGGTTCGCAGCATGCCATCCACCTCGCGGCCAAGAAGAAGAAGACCGAGGTTGTAAAAATGCTGATCGAAGCCGGTGCCGATCTGAATGAGAAGGACGACACGGGCAAGACCGCGCTGTTCTACGCGGCTGACACGAACAACAAGGACGTAAGTGCCCATGCTGGACGCGCCTCTTCTCATGGTTCTCGTCGCGTCAACGGCTCATCTTGCTGCTCTCCACAGGCCGTGAAGGCGCTCCTCAAGGGCGGTGCGAGCATCAGCATCCGCTGCAACGGTCAGGTGGCGCTGGACGTGGCCTCCGGCGAGTGCGAGCGCCTGATCCGCGCGCGCATCCGCTAATCCATGCACACTCGACGGGACTAGGTCGCAAACTCTTGTCTTGTCCTCTGGAAAACTGCATGCTTCAGAGAAGCCGATCACCGTCGGCTTGCAAAGAAAGAAAAACCAACCAAACAAACAAAGTGTTGTGAAAACAAATCCAAAAAAAGTATCACTCTGTATGTGATGTACGCTTTCGTGGGGACCTTCTTTCTGTTGGAGAGCACAGACATAGTCTATCGGTGTTCCGGTTCTCTAAGTCCTTGGCTGCGGTCCCACGGGCCCGCCAAGGTCTGCGTGGTTTGTTGCACTGGTTCGTGTTTTTGGCGTAGTAGCCCGCGCTGCAACAAGTGCTCGTGAAATTGTTGTGGTGCACAGTCGGTTGAGAGGAGATCTCTTAGCGGGACCGGGACGTGAGGTGGGTGTTGTCACTTGGGCACACTCGAACTGCTCGACCTGTAGAAGAAGCATATGAGATGAGACGCTCATATGTGAGCAGTGTGAGATGTGCGACGAAGAAGTGGTGTGAGCAAGCGATGACGGCTGGTCGTCCTGCAGCCGGTAGAGAGTTTCCAGTAGATCGATTGCGCATGGAAGCGATTTCCTGGACGGGAATGGGTTTTTATGCTTTCTATGCACGCCTCCAGAACGCAGAACTTGCGTGACAAGCAAGCTTCACTCGCAAGCCTCTCATGTGCCTAGTGCTAATCAAACCCGGTGCTTCAGGGGGGTTCCCAACGTAAGGCGAACGTACATCCATGTAGTTGAGTCTATGCCGCTGCTTGGGCACTCGAGAGACCTCTAGCGCATGAAAAGCTCTTCCGTGAAGCTGGCGTAGTCCAGGCCCTGGTCGTTCTTGGGCATGCGCTCGAGAATCCAGCTGAGCGTGTCCTCCGCGAAGTTCTGCTTGAGCGTGTCCTCGGAGATGGCCGCGCTGCCGCCGGCCAGGCCCTTGAAGGCGCTGACGACGTCGTCCTTGCTGGAGCCGTGCTTGAGCTGCTCCAGCATGAAGGACGCGAAGCCCTCGAAGTCCAGCGCGCCCGGCGAGTTGACCGTCAGCTGCGCATACTTGGACTCGAGGTCCTGCTGCGACACCACGAGGCCGATGGCCTGCGCGCCGTCGATGAACTCCGTCATGGACAGCGCGCCGGACTTGTTCGAGTCGAAGAACTCGAAGGTCTCGCGGACCTCCTTGGCCTGCTCCGCATTCATCTGCAGGTCCGACTCGGCGGCGGCCACCGCCGCCTTCTCCACGTCCAGGTTCTGCTCGATGATGCGGCCCAGCTCCTCGAACTCGGCCTCCAGCGACGGCATGGTCTCCGTGGTCAGGGTGTTGGCGAAGACGCCGGCGGAGGTCTGTCTGTCCGCGGCCTCCTGCGCCGCGGCCAGCATCTCCTTGCCCTTGGCGTCCACCTCGGCCTTGATGCCCTCCAGCGTCTGGACGATCTGCTGCGGCGCCGCCTTGGTCTTGGCCAGGCGGTCCTGCGCGGTGGTCTTGGACGACGTGGCCTGCATGAACTCCTTGAGCTCCTCGGCGGCCTTGGCGAAGGCCTGCTTGGCGTTCTCCTTGGCGCGCTCGGCCACGAGGGCGCGGTTGAGGTCCTGCTCGCGCGCCGCGATCTTCTCCAGCATGTGGTGGTAGTCCTCGTTGAGCGCGTGGAAGTTCACGTTCATGGGCACGTCCCGGCCCTTGGCCTCGAGCGACTCACCCACGTCCGTGAGCTTCTTGAGCTGCCCCTCGGCGGCGCTAGCCCGGTCCTTGGCCTCCCGCACCTTCTTGGTCACGTCCAGGACGCTCTGGACGCTGCCGGACAGGTAGGGCTCCACCACGGCCTCCTCCAGCTCGTCGATGAGGAAGCGGATCTGCGCGCCTTCGGCGTTGAACTCCTTGACCATCTGCAGCAGGCTACGCTCTTCCTCCAGCTGCGCGTCCAGCTTCTGCTTGTAGGTCGCCGCGGTGGCGCTGCACTCGGCGTCCAGGCGCTCCAGCTCGGCGCCCCGCGCCGCGCACTCCGGCTGCGCCACGTGCATGGCGGAGATGTCGCGCACCAGCTCCTTGCAGGTGGCCAGCATGCCGCTGTACAGGCCGTACTGGTGCTCGTAGCTGTGGAAGCGGTCCAGCAGTGTCTGGCACTTCTGCAGGCTATCGCCCACGTCGTCGGTGCTGAACACCTCGATGCTCTCCTTGAAGAACGACGTGATGGTGTCGGCCTTGCCGGCGAAGCGCGCCACGAAGAAGTCGGCGGTGCGCAGCGCGTCGTAGCGCTCCAGCAGCGCCGTCTCGTAGGCGTTCTCGGTGGCCTGCAGCTGCTGCCACGCGCCGCTCAGGTGGTCGGCGTCCACCTCCTCTCGCGGCTCGTACACCGCGCGCGCGTGGTTGGACTCGGAGGTGCGGATCTGCGTGAGCAGGCCCTCGATCCGCGTGAGCTCCGCCTTGCGCGCCGGCTTCTCCTCGCGGCGGTAGGTGAACAGCGCGTCCAGGCAGTCCTTGATGTGCGCGGTCTCCTTGGCGGCGTCCGGCGTGGCGCTGTACAGCGCGATCTTCTCCTCGATCCAGCGCTTGAGCTTGGGCGCGGTGTCCTCGAAGTCGCTGATCCACTCGTCGTGCTTGCGTCGGATGCCCACGGCCTTCTTGATGGCGTCCACCAGCGTCTCCTTCTGCGCCAGCGACGCGAAGGCCGTCCAGTACAGCGTCAGCTGCGCGATGAGACTCTTCTCGTCGGGCTTGGGAGAGCCCGCGATGTCGTCCACGTCCAGCAGGCGGGTGATGCCGGCCTGCTCCGCAGCTGCGAAGGCCCTCTCCAGGTTGGCGCTGGCGTCGTCCGTCACGCTATTCCAGTCCAGCAGGTCCGGGCGGAAGTGGTGGATGAGGGCGCAGAAGGCCTTGCCGTCCGCCCAGCTGCGGTGGAAGTTGTTGACCTCCACGCCGGCGTAGCCCTTGGTGTTCTTCTGGCACCACAGCAGCAGCCCCTGCTTGCCGTCCTCGGAGATGGCGAAGCGCAGGATGATGGTGAACAGCAGGCCCAGGATGAGCTTGCCGTTGGCGTCCACGATGTCCTGCGAGCTGATGTTCACGGTGGACAGGCCGCGCGCGTGCACGTACTCGAAGATGAGGTTGCAGTTCTCGATGCGGTGGATGCGCATCTTGGGGTTCTTGTTGTACTTGCGCCCGCACACGCTCAGCACGCTCTCCTTGCCGATGATCTCCAGCAGGTTGAGCAGCAGCAGCCCGTCCGAAGTGTCCTCGTACAGGTCCGAGATGCTGAGCCCGCGCTCGGCCAGGTACGAGTTGCACCAGCGCGTGAACGTCTTCTTCTGCAGGTCCAGCCACTTCTCACGCGAGTCGTCGTTGGCCGCCGTGCGGCGTCGCTGCGTGTCCCAGGGCGGAGAGGCAGACATGTTGTATCTTTCTCTTTGTCTTGGGGTACGGGGCGGGGGCGGG